>JAQFYR010000987.1:0-11027 GCA_034694985.1 Campodea silvestrii
AAAGACCTCCTAAGCTTCTGACCTACGTCAACAAAAAAATCTATTATGCATTCTTATAGGTGCAAGACACGCCACGTCAGACCGAAGAGAACAAATTCCCGTATTTAACTTAATGGTAAGAAAAGTTAATTCCTATCCGTTTCGATTCGACGTAGTGTGTGGCTACCTTCAAGCTACCCGCACACTACGTCGGATCGAAATTTCCTTTTCCATAGAGTGAAATGGGAGAATCTATTCCGTTCCGATCCAATCCAACGCGATGTACGTACTTTCACCTATATGAATCCATACGATATTTTTTGTTCGGTTCCGCTCCGATCCGAGGTAGTGTGTGACTACGTTTAAAAGAACAATTAGACGCAATTAGATTTATGAATGCTGGTCACCCAGGTCATGGATGCCTTTACCAAACATATTTTATAAAACTAGTAGCTCAGTACGTCTCCCACTCTCCCTCTCCCTATGGGGCTAGAGAATATGTTTTCCAATAAAACAAATAAAAATAAGTACACAAACATACTTTTTTATACTTCCAAAGAAACTTTCTTTGAATGGAATTGTACTCCTCTTTTCTCACCATCTCAACTTTCACCACGACCATTACCACCATTGGAGCACATATTAGGTTCTTATATCACCTCTTTTACAATTTTTTCAGACAAGCCACTTCAAATTCAAAACAGCTCTGAAAATTCAAGCTTTTTCACACATTTTTATGAAAATATTTACCCAGATATTCGTATATAATGGGGGCTTGAAGCACTATAAGCATTTTAGTGACATTGTGACTAATTAATCTTTAAACCAATTGAAAAGGAGATTTAGCTTTTGTGTGATTCCATGGTTCATTGAGATGCTGAATTTGTAATCCGATTGATGCTTATTACTTCTATCCTCAGACAGCAAAGATTACATCTTCTGAAAAATTGAAAAGTATGTAACTTTCGTGATCAGCGAATCTGCTATAAATGAACGTGTATACCATATATATTTGAGTTTAAAAAATAAACTAAATTTTTGGGACTTCATAACCATTAAGGTGCAATCACAAAACAGCGTGTTGCAATAAAAGCTGCGAGCGAGTGAAATTTCCTGCTTGCGATGAATTTTAAAAATGGCCTGAAACTGAGCCCTGTGTATTTGTACCCAACTTTAAACTGTGCAAACAGATACCTTTCACACCATTCTACTGAGGTAAGCTTTAAAACTTTATTAAAATAACTAACTAAGAGAGAATTTGAATAGATATGAAAGTACTCACCCGCTGGAAGTTATACTCGCACACCATAAACAAGCATTACAAGCTGTTTTGTGATTGCACCTTTTAACCGAGTGTAGTGTTTGTTTATACAACGTGCGAGTGTAACTACCAGCGGGTGAGTACTTTCAAATATATTCCAATTCTCTACTAAATACTAATTTTGATAAAGTTTTAAAGCTTACCTCAATAGAATTGAATACAAGGCAACCGTTTTCACAGTTTTGGCTACAAGATCACTGGACGTTGTTTCAGGAGGTTTTAGAAATTCCTCGCAAGCTGGAAATTTCACTCTCTCGTAGTTTTTACTGCAACCAAGCTGTTTTGGAATTCCGCCTTAATCGTTGAAATAAAAACATTCCATTTGCGGCGGTGTTGACGATATAATCATCACTTTTCCCCACTGAGTTAATGTTACTTCAAATGTAGGCTACAAATAAATAAGGTTTTATATTAAACTACTTCCGACTAAAACACATGCATTTACTATACAAATCCAGTACTCATACTTTACATTAAAGTATATACTGTATATTCTGTGTATACTGCATTATAAGCTGCTTCAGGATTTTCAATCCACCGGATTAAAAATAAACTTTCTTCTATAAAAATAGAATTCAACACACATCTGTTGGAAACTCCCCGCGGCATGTTTTCAAAGTAAATATTTAAATGTCATATTGAAGTAAATAATTGTAATGCTGCCATCTATGAAATCATAATCTTCTTTTCATTTTGAGAACTGAAATGCTCTTTTATTTGAAATGAGATCAAAAAGAAACCTGATTAATCATAGAGGAAAAATTGTTCTTCAGTATTCAAAGAAAGTACTTGACTTCTTCAAAAGGAATTATAATTATGTACTCGGTGTGATTATTTTAGATTGAAGAATGTTCGTATAAAAATCTCTCTATACAAGATGGAATTGTTTGATTTTGAAGAAGATCGTTATTCTATAATTAAAAAAAAGGAAATTTCTTTTACTTTTCGATTCCTTTATTCTATGCGAAGAAATTAATTTAACAGTGTTTACTTAAATTAATAATTTACTGTAAGGAGACGACCGCAAGTTTTCTTGTTATGATAATATCAGTTATCACATTGGGTGTTATAACTTGCAAATTTTAGCTATTTATATCTGTCTCAAGTTTCGGAAAACTATTTCCATCTTCAGAACCGTATATAAAGTGCAAAGACTGGTGTTAGGATATTATAGAATAATAATAATATATTATAGTGATACTTATAATGAAGCTGTATATATAGTGAAATAAACTGTGGGAAAAGTTACGAAATTGAAGCTTCTTGCTATGTTGCCTATGTACTTCAGTTTATTCCTTAGATATAGTCAGTACGTTCAACTACATCGTGATTGTATTAACAAGCTGTAGGCTACTTTTCTGTCCATGAAGATGGAAACATTATTTTCGAAACTTAAGTCGTCAGTGATATACTGTTCAAGTGCGCAAGGTGCAACGAATTGCAATCAATGTTTTAATCTATCAAAAAAGAACAAGTAAATACATTGCTTTTCTCAATGATGTAAAATTAAAAAACTACAGCAGACGATAGCTAAGATGACTATATAAACCATCATATTCTAGACTAAATAGTAAACAAGCAAAAAAATTAAATTATCAACAACTATACGTAAAAAGAAAATATATGTATCTAATTGTCGTAACTGATATTACGAACTTCACTATATTGTTAAAGGCATCGTTTAAGCCATTTCTGGATGGGAGAACTACGTCAAACCACGTGATCAAAAGGGCGATTTTATTCCCAATACTCATTTTCAAGATCATTTCATTAGTTACAAAGTTGATACGAACGTATATGATTGGAAATAAACTTACAAACAATTTCAAGGGTGTGAAGGCAGTTCGCGATTGGTTGAAAGATGAGTATTTCCTATACTTATTGTGACTACCCTTTTGGAAAGAAGACACATCTTTTCAGCCCATTTTTTGGTTCGACTATATAATGCATCACTTTGAAATTAATTTTCATATTCATAAAGATTTCATAGTCGCAACTCGATTCAACAATAACTTTCAGAACCCATACCAGCTAACAGGTGTCTACATAAAACTTATATTTTGAGAACCCACCCAACCACGAAAACTTTGGACGCCATCTTGCAACGGTATAATTCTCCTCTTCATCATATGAAACTGACAGATCGATTACAAGAAAAACACACATTCACAAAAAACTTCAACTCTTCGCCTTTTTTTAATATCTTCCAGCAGATATAGCATTGAGTAGCAGCACTCAAATAAAATACCATTTGTTCCATTAACATGAAAAAGGGAAGTAATGAATAGTAACATGTTATTAGTTGCTGTTATGTAGACACTGTGTAGTGTTGTAGTGCTGTGTAGTGTTGCAGTGAGATTGATGATGTGGATATATTGCATGTATGTTGTGTAGAATGGTCTATTAGTTCATAGTGACTTTGACAGCGTTGTGGGTTTGTATATTGTAGGTTAAAAGAGTAGGAAAGGGCGCTGGGGTAAGGTTGCGCAGTTAAAGAGAGCTTGCTGTGAAATATTGGGTGGCAAGGTACTGGGTACTGTAGCTAATAATGCAAGGTATGTTTTACCTTTTTATCTATTATAATGTAAAACTTCGTAAATGGTATGGATTGCGCGCGCTTACGGCCGCTACAACTTTCAGTTCTTCGTTATATAAATGCTAAGAATTATTTTTTTTGATATAGCGTTTGAATGAACGAAACGTACCTTCGAAAACTTCAGCTCGATACGTTCAGTAGTTTTCCTGTAAAAGTTATTCAAAATTCAAATTATTTATTACAGGAAAGCTATTGAACGCAGGTAGCTGAAATTTTCGGTGGTATGTTTTGTCTATTTGAACGTCCTGTCAAAGAAATTGAAGTGAAAGTTTTTGTGATGTCACGCTTGCACCCTAACTTGATTTTGCTTCAGAAGCGATCAATGAACGGTACACAGACTTGTCAGATCACATTTCCAGAAATATTTTTGGATTTTTTACTGTTTTTTCCTTGGATTACATCACGTCCTTCCGATTTGATTATATGAGATACCGTTCTTTGGTCAAATCTAATTTTAAAGGCATCGTTTAAGCCGTTTCTGGGCGAGAGAACTACCTCAAACCACGTGATCAAAATACGGTTTCATTCCCAGTACTCATTTTCAAGATCAATCAGTATATTTCATTGGTTATTAATTTTAAACTTGATACGAACGTATATGATTGGAGATAAACTCACAAACAATTTTGTGGTTGTGATTGCAGATCGCAATTGGTTGAAAGATGATACTCCTGACCTACCTTTTGGAGGGAAAACTCATCTTTTTAGCCCATTTTCAGATTGGGTTAACACATCAATTTAAATGGATATATGGAGGAAATCAATACTCAGTGCGTTGCTGAAATTTGCACAAACAATTATTGAAGCTATCAAATTAAATCATTGAAAATCCTAAAATATACGTCGCTATTATTCATTATACATACGCACAAAAACAATGACTTCCTCATAAATTACATTCATTACACTATCAGTCGAACAAGTCACAAAAACAAACACCATCCAAAGAAATCACATCATTTGTCAGAACTCTCCCATACAGAAACCCCATAACCTCTCACTCTACCGCCAGTCTGTCATCTTTCTAATCTTTCTTTGTGCTTTATTGTTTGCTAGAAAACAAAAGGAAACAAATCTGCTAATTGAGGCTGAAACACGCTAACAAGTCCATCAACGAACGCATCGCATCGTTCGTAACTCATCGATCGAAAAACACTATTTATAGAAAAGCGCGACTTTTCTTTAAGAAGCTGAACATTTGTAGGATAAGCGGAGAATGCAATGCGCGTGAAGGTGGTGGAGAGCAACACGTTTTGTTGGATACTGGGAGGGAAACTGAAGGGTAATTTGATGCCGTGGAATGATTGAATGAATTCAAAAATGTTTTAATTTTCTTTAATAGTGTTCTAGTGGAAGTCAATTCATAAAATGAAATGACAATTTCCCATATAATTTCTATTTATGCTATTATGCTCTACGCTAATAATATGGCTCACAACCTCACATGTGCACATTTACATATACGGGCGCATTCACGTGTGCAGCCCTTACTTTTGTCTACGGAATCGAATGTATTCGTAATAATTAAAAGCTTCGTTTAAGTCATTTCTGGGCGGGAGAACTACATCAAACTACGTGATGAAAAAGGTGATTGTATTCCCAATACCCATTTTCAAGATCAATCAGCATATTTCATTATTGGTTATAAACTTGTTACGAACGTATATGGTTGGAGATAAACTCACAAATAATTTCGTGGGTGCGAGGGCAGGTCGTAATTGGTTTGCAACTCGTGACCAATCTTATGGAAGAAGACATATTTTTGAATCATTTTTGGTTGGGTTAATACATAACTTAAAGAATCTATTTATTTATTGCTGTGAAACCAGTTAGAATTTCAAAGAGACGTAATCAAATCCGTTAATATAATAAGATGACTATATTATTGTCACAGTTTTACATCATCGTAGCGGTGATGAAAACTGTGCCAGTGATATGCCAATGGTTTTCATGCTGCTGCCGCTTTGAAGATGTATCTGATTACCCAATAATGCCAATATATCTACTTTTGATTAATTATTCGTACATAGTCTACCAATAATTAAACATTGAGGTCGTTAATACTTCTTGCCTTTCTTGCTGTAAATAAGTTTATATGCCAATATCAGCTATAACATTTTAACCCTACATTGCATACCCAAAGTGAACATCCTTTACTGCATACCGGGGTGTCTGACAACCCCAGGGGGTTTTCACAAGGAAATGGTCGAAATAAATGGGAGTATGACATATTAAATTTTTTATTGAATATCAGAAAAGATAATAAACATAAGTTCACAAACTAAAAATTACATTTTAAATATTTTTCTATGACTTAACTTTAGTGCTGCAAACAACATTTCCTAACTTTCTACGCATATTTCCCTTATGAAATTGTGTATAATTGTAAATAACTTTCTTAAATGTCATAGTTAACCAAAACTACAACCACCCTCTTCAAGCACCAAGAGTGCACTAGGAATACAATGATGGTCAAAGTAATTGCGCATGCGCAGAATGAATGGCATAAAAAACAAATCACTCTGGGGTGTTGGGACACCCCGGTATGCATTCTAGGGTTAAATTGATGAATCATTCATATCCATCCGGATTTCTTTAATCGAATATTTGCTTGATAACCCTGTTTTTGCGTTCGTTTCAAATAGTGTTGTAACAGTTGCAATTGAAGGCTGTATACTGGAATTCGTGAATACTGATATTTAATATTTATATATCAGATTTAACAGTTTCTGTTAAATAACATTGAGAAATTAATAAAATTTTCGGAATAAATATCAGTTTTTCTATAAAAAATAAAAATAAAAACTTATATCAGATTCAAAGAGAAATTAGTAGGGGCGTGTAACTCGTGTATACCTCTCCGACAAAAAAATTTACACCATAATTTCCACAGTAAATTAAGTATATCAGGAATTTCGAGAAAGTATTTTGCTGCTCCCTCTGAAATATTGCCAGCCCCCCTGGTTCAAGAAATTCCTGGCGACATCCCTGGATGGTTCCGGCTACCGGCAAGACGCCTGATCAGGTTACATATATTGCACAGTTGCAGGAATTCAAAATAGTAATAAAAGTCATCTCATTTTTAGTTCCAAAACGTCCAAGTCATAATGCTTACTATAGCTAACGTACAACTCTTATAAATTCCCATGCCCAGAGCTTAAATTTATTTCTTGCACAAGCGTAATAAAATTATGTCCAATTATTCTGTTGTATCTCAGTAATCTCACAATGAATGAAATCTGATGAATATAAGAATTACTTTTTTATATTGGGTAAACCATGCAACCATAGAGTAATTATATATATGCAAATATTGTATGATTGTTAGAGGATGATAGGATCAAGCAGGCAGGTGCTTTACCTATACCAGCTGTCACACACACATATAGCTACTTAGCTAGATGACAGTAATCACCTGAGGGGCTCAAGTGTGATAAAACAACTGTCTGCTCGATACTATCATCCTCTAATAGTCAGTACAATATCTAGTTTATCTATACGGTACATAGAATTTTATGAATATTCAAGAGTTATATGCATTAAGCTAGCGTTGCGCAAGAAAAATTAAGAGTTATAAGCATTGTGTAAGAAAACTTAAGGAGTTATGGGCTCAGCTTAACATGTTATTCATTAAGCCTTGGATGTTGTAGAACTACATTACAAATGAGATGACTTCTGTCCATCGTAAATAATGCAGTTTCCATAATTTTGACTCTAGAAATATGGGATGAAGGTCAAATTTATGGGGCAATTTTCAGACCATAAGGGACATCTCTGAACACTTCCTGCATTCACCTTCAACAAAGTTTTAAATTACTGTACATTCCCAACTCAATATTGCCAATGGCACAATGGGTTTCATCATTAATTGTATAAAAACTATGGATTTTGTAAGGTCCAAACCTTTTTGAGGCAGGGTTGGAGAAAATGACAGCAACTCTTTATCAACAACCAAATCCATCAATAAAAAAATTATCATTTCAGCTTTTTCAGGTTTCAAAAAAATGCAACATAAATTTCATTATACACATCTCTTTAATATATCAAATCCACATCACAGCAAGACTGCTTGTGGGCAACAAATAAATGTCGATGTCACATATACATCACGATAGACTATGCTAACAACAAATGCATCTATTAACGAGCAACAAAAACTACAAACAAGCCAGCTTTGTACTTTGCAATATAATAATAATAACAGTAACAAAATAAGTAGATGGCCATAGTAGGTAAATATGGCACATACGAAACAAAAAGTCTTTGAAAGCAAAACTCTTATTGCTTTTAATCATGTATAAAAATCATCTACTATATGCTATACGTATTTTCAGTGTTTTTATAAAACAATGGGCCTCAAAATATACTTTAAGAGCACAAAGTTCCAGCGATATATTTTATTGTCTGCTATAAAGAAAAACAAGAATGTAACCACTTGAGTATTCAGACACATAATTTCATTCTCTAACAACAGACACGACGATATGATTCAAACACTGACTATTGCCCATGTATTTCGTTCTGATATATATACTTGTATGTATGTTACAAGTTATACAAAAAAAAAACAATGTTTACTTCTTGATCACAGGAACTAAACGCTTGAAAATCCGTAGACTTCCAATACTTTGACTTCAAAATCAGATCTATTACAGAGTGGTGGGTTATCAAACGTGTTGCAACGCTCCGTTTGACCAAAGCGGATGTTCTCATCCAAGTAGATTGCTTGACCGTTACTGGAAGACAAACAAGAATATGGTTGTTAGACAATGTTGGCTCGGAAATATTCTATTTTGATTTAATTAAATTGCAAAAATATATCAATTATCATTGTAAGTTAAATGTTATTTATATATGCAAATATTTCACTGAATAATATTAGAAGAAGGTAGGATCAAGCAGAGCCTTTAGCCCCTCCTTTAGTCCTACCACCCTTTAGCCCCTCTTGCTTGATCCTACCATGTCCTCTAATATACAGTACGATATTTACATATAACATAATTACCATATGGGCGGTTTACCCAGTATAAGAAGTTCTTAGCCGTATTTACTCGCATATAACGTGTCCTTGCATATAACGAAAACCATAAATTTCGTCGTGGAAAAAAAAGAAAAAAAAGAAAGAAAAAAACGCTTTTCGCACATTTTATGTCATTTTCTTGTCTCTGGACCGATAACGGAAGGAAGTAATATACATTTTTGGAAAGTACTTGTGGAGTCGAATCCAATGGTATAGCCTATAGCTATAGCCTAACATTATCGCTATTGGCTTACGATTTCGGGTGACCGAGCTGTGCAAGGTTTAAAAAAATGCTCGTATGTGCCTATAACGCGCACTAAATAAATATTACACAATTTTTCCGGAAAAAAGTGTGCATTATATGCGAGTAAATATGGATAACTTAAATGAAAAGTATATTAGTATTACATATTAGTATAAAACAAGTTAATACCGTACTGTATTATCGTAGTGAATATTAAAAATGATCGATAATAAAAGATATTTTAAAATTAAATATACCGTAGGTCAGTAAAAAATTAACACAAAAAATATAAAAATTTACTTCCCCTCCTACTTTAATCTTGTAAATTTTGATTACGGTACTGTATAAACCAGTAAACAAATATTACTTTATTAAATATGTATATATATTGTGATACATGTATAGGCTACGCTATATATCAAAAACTTTGAAAATAAGATATCATGAATCATCAATTTTTTTGTTTTGTTGTATAATGAGATGTCTGGTACCGTACCCAAGTACAGCAGAACAGTTTCAATTTCAAAAAAGCACCTCAGTATACTTCACTACAGATTTACTATATCGTACTTCTAAATTTAATAATATGAAGATTAGTGATCGACTGATCGACCGGATTGGATATTTGCCTAATGACAGGTACGGTACCGGTTATCTGCCGACTACCAGATATATTTTCCGATCCGGCAGGATACCGAATAGCGAATACAGTATTTCTAATTTGTTATATATCTAGTTGAGCATCGATAGAAAGACTGAGAAAAGACGATTAAAACAGCGTTTGATTGACATTTCTATTTTCTAAGTTGATTGGTTCTCACTTTACAGGCAGCAATTTTAAAAAATCCTTAATTCTTCTACAGTTCTAATAGCCTAGATTTCGATGCAAAGTTGGTATTTTTTACGCGAAACTAAAGAATTATCCGACAACAAAAACTTTGAATCACAACTACTACTTTTGTCGATTCAAAATGATTTATGCACCATAAGTTCGAAAAAGATATGCACTTCAATATTGAATCCAGTTTTTCCTGTATTAAAGTTGATGAAACATCTACTTTAATACAAAATGAAATTTTCTTCTGGTGACAAATTTTTGCTTTCCTAGGGTACGTATTCTCTTAATGCGTGAAATGAACATTTAATTGTTATGTGCTTTCAGAATCTACGGAATGGGGCGCATTTTTTATGTAACATTACCATATTTAATGATCTTACCGGAGTACCGGATCAGAAAAAAACGCCAGATATCCGGTTGATCCCTAATGAAACTAACAACAAATGCACCCTAAAATTACTAAGTAACTCACCCTCCTCCTATAGTTAACATATGACTATCTGCGGCCATGAAGAGTTCAGCTGAATGACTAACACCAATCTTCCCATCCTCTTGAGTAGTAGTAATTCCAACCCATGGATATTTCCTACGTTCTGGAGTAATTGTGAACACAAATGTTTCACCTGTACCAAAGTATGCCTGACGATAACCATGCTCATCCTTCTCATTACGTTGTTGCCAGGTTGTGGAACAGTATGCACCAAATACCTGAGAGGGGTGGGGAAGAGTAGAGTGAAACAAAGTTAGTTGGGGAAGAAATTGAAGGGTGACTGTATTCAGTAGTGATTGGACGAATATTCAAATATTCGAATACTTTTCGAATATCAGAATACGAAAATCGTGAATTGAAAATTCGTTTTTAATAAAAATTTTTGTCTTTTTTGATCATGTTTTCATGACGTTTTGTCTTGAACAAACACCATTTAAGTTTCTAAATATTGAAAAAATATAATAAAACCATTTTATTTACAAAAAAAAAGTTCTTCCTTTCAAACTTTTATTTTGGCTTGTTCCAAAAGATCTTCACTT
>JAQFYR010000988.1:0-11026 GCA_034694985.1 Campodea silvestrii
CAAAGTTTCAACATTCGTAAGGAAATTTTGTCTGTTCCAACCGCATTAGAAGAAATGGAATTTATTACTTTTTCAATAATATCAGGAGTTACCGGGGTAAAAGAAACGTTATCAGCGTCTAGCACAGGATGTGGATGAGAATTATCGCCAATATCAAAGTTAGGACAATTACTGGTAGCTTGGATCTGGTAAGAGCTGGTGAAATAATGGTTGATATCATTTGGTTTTAGTTCACTTAAAATTACGCTATCTAATTTGTTCTTACCGCTGTGTACTTGTAATTTATTGAGCCGTAATTTATTGTAATTTATTAATAAACACTCATTAATCTTACGTCAACGTGTGAAAACCATTAATGTTGAAATATTCAAAACTTTGCACTAAAAGTAGGCTACTAATATGTTTGAGGAATTGTTGGAAAATATACATATGATATAATAATAAAAAATGGATCTCCAAAAATCTGAAATGCAGGAATAATTTTTAATGAGACAAATGCTGCACTTTCACACTCATAATACAAAATTTACGTGCGAATATTAAAACAAATTTCACTCGTTTCACTAGAACACTCTTTGGCATTTTAAGGACAGGTGAGGATACCTCAACACATTACTCATAACTATATCTGAATCATTTGCAACCATGGCTATTTATATTTCCCGTAGCTCGTGTCAGCTTGATGTCACTCCGATAGATTACTTAAAAGTTCATTTGTATTTTTTCCAATTATTGAAATGTTCATATATAATTAGTGCACACATAAAAATGAATTTCATGTAAGTCCGTTTTGTACTATAAAAAGCACTCCTTTTAATACATTGCAAGTAATTGTGTATGCACTCTATGTTCAAGACAAGAGGAAATCGCCATAACGCTTTTTTGCGAAAGTTCCAGTTGAAGTACCAGCAGTTGAAATTAATTTTTTTCATTCAAACGTCATTCCTGATATTCAGTAAAATGCTCGGGAAATTTCCCGGTGAACAAAGCAAATTTCACAAAAGAACTCAATTGCTTTACAAATTAGAATAGTGTAAGTGTAATTTATTTATTATAATGACACCTAAAGGTCTTTGAAAACTGGGAATCTACTTGATTGATTAAAGTAATGCTTGAATAAATTTTTGTGCATTTTATTGATTTCTATGGCACAATTTATGTTAGTCTGTCCATAGCATTGTTTAAAATAATGTATAGATGATTAATATTGCACTAAGTGAACAATAACTTCACTCTTTTCAAAATATGTCCACCTTAAATATATTGACAAAGCAATTATTCACAATGGGGATAACTGTAACAAAGATCTTTTTAAATTTCGAAATGCTCCACATGTACTGCTACACTATGACTAATCTTGATAACTGTAAATGGTGTTTCCAGTAACACTATTGTATCATCATGCTCTTTAAGAACGTTTCAGTAACTGACAAATAGATTACGGGAAATAACGCGAGATATTTTAACACTTTCAGTGCAAACATTTACTCCATTCGTCCTTTTCTCCTTGTTAGCAAAATGTTTGACAGAAATGTAATATTTGTAAATTTCTTGAAACAGTAAATTTGTAGAAATGTAATATTTGTAAATTTCTAGAAATGTAATATTTGTAAATTTCTTGAAACAGTAAATTTCTAGAAAACATTGAGGAAGTGTCGGTTTTAGACTGGATTTGGTGCATCTTTTTAAATCATATATTTATTACTTCGCATTTATTCAATTGAGTTCATTACATTATCGGCTCAAAAAATAATACAGCACTATTTCACACAACCATTCTCATCGTATTTTTAGGAATATTATTCCATCTTTCAACACTTTCATTCAGCCTTGAAGTCAATAAATCACTTGTAACATTGCTTTCAACAGATAGCAATAAAATTGGTGAACATTTGTATAAAGATTGGAATATTGAAGTTAAAACCGAGTTGACAAATCAAGTTAAATTTGCATATCATTGTTTGACTTCGCACACCTCATTACATCTGCAGCATATGTTTTCAGCAAGTACAGTGCTCAAGATCAATTTAATTTTTATGTAACTTAAGCTGTTACTGAGGTATCTACAGATATGCCCATAATTATATTTCTAACCATTATCAATGCTATCCGTTGTGGATTTACTCATTTCAATTTGTTAATTAAAGAAAAATCATTGAATTGCAAAAATCAAATAGTTTAGAATGTTGTTCGGCTACAGGTACATTCGAAGATGTTTATGGGTTACACACATTAGATATAATATAATTTGACTCATTTACTTTGATTGGTGGGAGTAAATGATTTTCCTTTAAATAATGTCATAATCATAATTTAAAATATCAAACATCATTCAAGAAATGCAGCCGCTAGTGTCAATCAAGTGAGTGGCTTTTAGTAAACTCGAGTCATTCGTTTCTACAAGAAATTTCTTTGCTTTGAGGTAATGTTAAGAATTTTCAGCTATATGATGAAAACTGGAATAAATTTTTCTCTATAATCTGAATTTAGTTCGCTAAAGCATAACATTCTACTTGAAAAGGCAACAGGTTTATTTTTTATTTTCAGCATCATTCTGATAAATTACTGAAGATATTAATAATTTTGAAGCTGAAAATTGAACATAAAAAGGTAATTCAGGGATATTCTCAGTTCCTTCGGCTAATGCTACTTTCAGTTCACAAAATGCTATTAACCTTTCTTCAGCCCAAACAAACTTTTCCCAAGTGTGGCTAAATTCTATTATTTTGAATATTTTCTCTGAATAACAAGGGGCGTATCTTGAAACGAATTGCAATATTCCATTAAATGCACAAAGCTGTTTTATGTTCTCCGGGAGAGGGTAATTTAATATATCTTGAACTTTTGAAGAATTAGGTGAAGTAGTTTGATTAGCATTTGTAAAAAAATGTCCTAAGAACAAAATCCTTTAGGAAAGAAAAATAGTTTATGTGATTGGGTTTATGAAACTGTTGAATAACTTCTATAATATGATCAGTTAGTTCTAAAGGGGTCTACACAAAAACCAAATATCGTCAAGGTAATATAATGAGTTTGTATTGAAAGTTGACTGAAGAACCTTACTTAGAATCCCATTTAATTCAGTACCACTATTCTCAGCTCCCTGGATGCATTTGGCAAATCTAAGGCTTCAGTTATTTAGAGAAAATAACATAATTCCTCAGACTGTTCAGAGAGTTTTACTGGATGAAAACTGTTAGGGAGATTTAGTACTGCTGTGAATGGTGCATTTTGTAGTTTATAAAATATATCATCTGTGGTATGACACTCGTATTTGTTGGGTACTGTTACTTCATTTACAACTTTCATATCAACAACAAGTCTGTGACCACGGTTGTTTCAATCCTTTTCTAAACAATGTATCCACCTTATAAATATATTTATGGGTCAACAATTCACAATGCTCAGGGATAAATCCGGATAATTGTCAAAGAGCTTTTTACAATTCAAAATACTCCTCATGTATAATTCTAGTATATCAAATACGGTACTTTTACAATTCAAAATACTCCTCATGTATTGTTCTAGTATATCAAATACAGTACTTTGACATTAAATAAAAAAACGAGCATTTTATAAAAAAAAAAGTCTGAATTTGTTAAAATTTACTCAAACAGCATGTACTAACAAACACTTCTACTTATCTTAAGTTGACACTACTAATATTGCAATAATTACAACTCTGCACTAAAAACATCAAACAATTAACAGAAAATCGACTGAAAAGGTCTAACATTCTGGAATACTTTTAAAGGAAACAAATCTCACATTTCTCTTACTTGGGAAAGGGTATACGAAGAATTAATAGAAAATCAATTGAAAAGATCTAACATACCGGAATAATATTCAAATAAACAAATCTCACATTTCCTTTATTTGAGAAAGAGAATAATTTTATTTGAGAAAAAGAAGAGCATTACAAACAACACTGCACGAAGAATTCGAAAGTTATAAAGAATGAATGTGATATAATAACAGAAAAGAGAAAACTGACTGAAAAGATCTAACAATGATACAGAAAGCATTTTATGGAAACAAGACCGATGT
Source organism: Campodea silvestrii (assembly GCA_034694985.1). Taxonomy (NCBI): domain Eukaryota; kingdom Metazoa; phylum Arthropoda; class Diplura; order Rhabdura; family Campodeidae; genus Campodea; species Campodea silvestrii. The sequence continues at coordinate 4,048 of JAQFYR010000988.1, forward strand.
GAGCAAGTTTCCGAAGCAGAATTTTACGTTCGAATTCTGCAACAGATTTCGATGGTCGATGTCCACACTATTAGACATTTTAAGTACAGATTTTTTTTTCTCGTAACAATTTCAAAATTTTCAAAAACCAGCTATATTTTTTTAACTGACTTTCAATGTGAAGTATCGCTTCAAATAAATGGATTTTATCGATCTCAATACATTAATTTGGTCTATCCTTGTCATTATTTGAAATAATACAAATGATTGATACCATCTTTTATGAGCGAATGAAAATTCCATTACTTGAATAATGACTTCACACCTTTTCCACACAACACCCACCTTAAATGTATTGATGGAACTATTCACAAAAGGCATCTCAAGGAGTTTTTTACAGTACAAAACACTGTACTGTCTGAAAAAGTTTCAATAACTGGAAAACAGATTCTGCGTAGTAATTTGAGAAATGTCAAAACTTCCAAAGCAAATATTTACTTAATCCACCTGTTTCTTCCTCTTTCCAAATCTTCAGTAAATTTCCTGTCAAAAATGTAATATTTGTGAAAAAATAGTGAATTCCTGAAAAACTTTGAGGATGGGTCGGTTTTAGACTGGATTTGGTATATCAGTTTAAATCTTATATTTATGTGTTCGCAGATATTCAATGGTGTTGATTATAATACGATTAAAAAAAATAACCCAACACTACTTTATAGTGTTTATACAGCCATTCTTGGCTTCTGTGTAGGAGCATTATTCCATGTGTCAACACTTTCATTCAGATTTCAAGCAAAAACATTTGTAACGTTGCTTCTAACTAATATCAAAAAGATTGATAATTTTTTCTATAAGGAAGGGAGTATTTCGGTTAAAACGAAATTAACAAATCAGGTTAAAATTTTCATATCATCGTTTGGCTTCGCGCACCTCATCACAGCTTTAGGATATTTTTTCTGCAAGTACAGTACTCGAGATCAATTTCATTTTTATATGATTTGGGCTATTACTGGGGTATCTACAGAAATACCGATAATACTGTTTCTAATCGTCATTGATGCTATGCATTGCAGATTTGCCCATTTTAACATTTTAATTAAAAAAAAATCTTCCAATTTCACCAACACTTTTGATGGTCTTACTTGCTATTACACTAACATTTGTGAATGCGTCGAGAAAGTAAATAATATTTTTGGTTTCGGTGAAAAATTATCTTATTTAATTTTCTATGAATTTGCTGTTATTTTTAGTTTTAACTCATATGCCGGTGATGCTATTAGTGATTCCTTTTTGTAATACCAATTCTTCAGGTACAACAGTTATTATTACAGGTAAGTTCTCATGTAAGTTTCAATGCAAACATGCAGTTTTTAGTTGTGTAACTACTAATGATTTCATCAATCATTACTATTGTTGGATCGTGTACACATAAAACAATGTATTTCAACAATCCATCAAGTAAAGGCCCTCCGGGTACAAGGACGGAAATAGGGGGAGGGTCTGGGGGCCTGCCCCTGTTCAGATTTTCCCTTTTTAATAAGTAAAATTTTTGGCCGTGCGATCGAATGGAAGCTTCACGACATTTCTGGGTGGTCCTTAAAATATTCGCGTTAAAATTGGGCATATTTCCATAAAGACATAAACATCTCCGCCCTCTCTTCGCTCGGGGACATTATTAACCTGTTGTTTCTTTCCCGTTCAATTTCGGGCCCCCTCTACTCCAAAATCCTGGATCTGCCTTTGTTATGGTATGCAGAAGCCTAAATTGTTCACAGATTTGCATCTAAACTGTTACGGAACTAAAAAAAACTATCTGTACCAGAGCATTAACAGTTATATCATCCTAGCTCCCTCATTTTGGAGGACCAGTAACTAATAATCTATCAATATCTCCCTGTTCATAGGCTGGATTTCAGCATTTACATTGGACTCGCAAAAATACCGAGTGAATAAAATATAATCACTGAAAAGTACTTGAATAAAAACTTTTTTTCAAAAAGAAAAAAGAAAAATGCACACTTTTTACTGAATATCTGTCATAGACTTCTGTGTGGATAAAAAGTTTAAAAAAGGCAGATTTCCCTAACCAAATGTATATTCTGTAGCCCGAGTGGAGCGATGACCGAATTTCAATTTAGGTAAATACGTCTAAAACGTACAAACATAAGTAAATACACGCTAAACAATTTGAAAAAAAAAGGAAAAAAATTGTCCAGCGGCGGTAATCGAACTTCCCGATCTTACGTCATTCGCCATATGTAACCACATCTCGTGGGGTGGAGAGGTTCTGTGTTTCTTAAATGTTGATCTGATGATGTGCTGCTATGTATGAAAGCAATCAGCGTTAATAAAAATTACGGAGTAGATTAAATAAAACGCTTGTCTGTTTTCCACAATTACCTACCATTTTATTCACGACTACGGTACTATCAAGAATCACTTAATAAAATATATAAATAACATTGCAATTTCTTCTTCTCTTTCTCAGACAAAATGTGCATCTACATATCTGAAAAGGTTGTCACCATCGGATTATCTACCAAACACGCTGGAAAAGGTATGTGTAGAACAATTGACATCTATAAGCAGCAAACATGTTAGAAAGTAGAATCATGTGGTTTGAAGTACATACATTTCTAAAGTGATGAAAAAGATCTAAGTTTGTCAGATTTGTAATTAATGCTTAATGGTTTGTAACGTTCAAAATGATCTGTAATTCCTTTTAACGCTCATGAGAACATATACCGTAAATTTTCCAGTCTCTATTATAAAAAAATGGAACTGTCCATACGAATTTTTTTCTTTCTTTTACCAATGATATCTTTTAAATATTTTAGTTAATTTTGAAACATAATTATAATTTCTTCATAGCTCTGTTAATTATGCAGCATACCCTATACAAATAGACAATGTCAAGCATCAATTAGTTCAGTACTGTTAAAACATTGACACACCTATTTACAGATTGATCGCTTGATTTATCGTATAGATCACTCCAACGTTGATATTTCTGCTGCAAATATTTTTACAGTGTCAGCAAAAAACCTGCTTTCGGTAAGAAATTTAACCATGAGAGAGATTATTTTCTTCTAAATAATTCCTTCATTTCAGATAATATCATCCTTAACAACTTACATTGTTATTCAGCTACAATTTCGATGAAGTTCTCAGCAGCAAAAGGAAATCCTCCAAAACAATAAGATATCATGATGTAGTCCACCACAATCAGTTTTTCATTGGATAAAGAAGGGATGCGTAAATTAATTTTTTTATTATTTAGCTATTAGTCAATTAGTCTATTTAACACTCTGACATAAAAAAATATTGGTGTATTGTTTGTGGGACTTCTTTGCTTGTCGGGTGCAGTGATCAGTTGATTTATCAATTATCATAGCTCAGTTGTTTAGAGTAGCCACTTCTGAATAAGAGACTGATAATTATATACAAACTTGATATTCATTTTGCACATTTACGAAAACTTCAAAACCTCTCTGAAGAGTCTTAATCTGGCACTGTGTTCAAAGAATATTTATCATTTTCTTTGCTTTTCTTCCTTATTTTTCCAGTTCAGAGGGGAGAGGCCGTCCTGAGCCCCACCTCCATCAGCACTTGCCACCAAATACTTAACTTTGCCCACCTGAAACCATGTACAACTGATGATAATCATTTCCCCCCAGCACTCCCTTTGTGTGGACCTCGTTACTGTTTAATCTAACCAAAATTAACAGAATATCCCTTTCCAACGGACTGTTCGTCATTATTTGAGTTGGCATGTGCAACTAACAGAGAGATCACTTTTATTATTAAAGAAGCATTATTCCACACACGAGGAAGGTGAAAAACTAATAATTTTGAAATTATCATATGTTTTATGTTTATTTTTTCATCCATTACATTTCGAAGCAGATTTAACATTCCCCCAACCCTCTTAAATCGCCGTTGGAGCGGCCGCTCCACGCATACTTCCGTGTGCGCCCCTGACAGACTATTTGGTAATGTTACTATAAAAGTGCTTCCTTTATTATTTACTCTAAGTGCATGTAATGCTATGGGAAATCGTCATCATGCTCTCTAGGAAAGTTTCAGTTGAAAGAAACAATAACAGCCGAAAAGTTGTTTCTTCAATCTACACGTCTGTTTCTCATTTTTAGTAAAATTCTCGAAAAATTGCCAGCATAAAAAGAAGAAAATTTTCACATAAAGAATTGATTTATTCAAAAGTTGAAATTAGAATAAAGAAAAGGATTATTTTTTTTAATATGTTGATATGAAAATTAATTGAAAATTCAGCGCACGAAAATTCAGCGCGCACAATTCAGCGCGCACAATTCAGCGCACGAAAAATCAGCGCAGACGAAAATTCAGCGCGAACGAAAATTCAGCGCGCGCAATTCAGCGAACGAAAATTCGGCGCAAAAAAAACAAGAATATTTCATGGAAATCTATATTTAATCAATATAATAATGAAAAGAAATTGTGATAAAACCTTTGATTTAGTTTGTTAAATCCTTATAAAATATTTGATAAATATATGAAATACATTCTTTCTTAAAATATTTTAAAGAAGAAAATATAACAGTGTTAAACTTGTAGTGAAAAATTATATGCAATGCCTCTCAAGTAATCGTCCAGTGTCTTTTCTGAGTACTTTTCAACAATGCTTTTAAGTCGGGCACATCTGTCCATGTATTTCTTCTTTTGTGTTTCCCCATCTCCGGATATATTTTTTTCCATGCGCAATATTGAAATATTTTGTTCTTTTCTTAAGCCTTCTATGAACTTCCATAGAGAAGGATGATCACAGGAAAGGAGGGAACTAAAGGCGTTGTGCCACCCTTCAATGTTGTTGTTTGTTCGTGGCAGGTTATAATGGACAGCGTCGTAACAGTTCCATAGGTGGTGTGGAAAATGTGGTTGTTTTCTTACTCCTCTTCTGTCAAATTTTCCGATCCATGTGGATTCAAACGAGTCAACAACAGGAGCCAGGTGTTCCTCATTCTCTACAAAAAACTTGCTTCCCACTAGTTCATCAAATGCTGCTACAACATCCACAACAGGCACGTACGCTAAAGCTGCTAGCTGTTTCATGTTGAGACAAAAATCAGCATCTTCCATATATTTCGTAGCAAGACCCGCAGATTGAATTTTTCGCCAAAGGCTTTGGGAAAAATGAAAAAAACATCCACGCATTATAGCTGACGGGAATAGTTCTTTAAATGCTGTTATTGAAGCTAATTCGAAGTCAGACAAAATCGTTTGGGGATCTAAATAAGGCATTAAGTTCTTCAGTTGTTGAAAAATGTTCTTATACGTAACAGCGTCCTTTTTAGTTGTGAGTATGAAAACAGTAGGTATTACAACATTGTTTTGCAGGGCATGAATTGAGTAGATTTGAGTAAATAAAGGAGGAGAGCTCTTGAAGGTCCCGTCGGCGAACCAATGTTTCGATTTTTGTAAAAACTCCAAATTCCTTTGTGTTGAGAAAATTAGAGTTCTGTGTACACCCGGTCCACTATCATAGAGCAAGAATTCTTCCCCTGACAACGTTAATTTGTACTTTTCTGGTATTATTAAATCTTCCAGACTGCGAGGAATAGGAGGCGCCTGTTTTCGGAACTGTCTGTGATTCTGAATTGTTCTTTTCATCGATTTCATAGATGGCAAATCACCACATGCAGCGAGAGACACAGTACCTGATATATTTGAAATGATTTCCTTTGTTGGTAACTGCGATGATGAAGCTTCATTGATCATTTGTTGACGGGCTTGTCTTACCTCGACATCCGCTGAACTAGGTATATGATTGTGTATCTTGTATTTCACTACCTTGTCGTCAAGAGTGTGCACACGGCCAGGACATCGAAGTTTATGATAAACAATACATTTCCATATCGTCTTGCTGTTAACATTTCTTTCTTTACGATGTAAATGTCTAATAAAAAAATGAGATATATAAAAAAAATTTAGAACAATTATTACATAAATATTATAACTTAATAAAATGTACATACCCTTCATGCATCAGCAAATCTCTTCCTTTCTCACTCTTCACGTATTTTAATGGCATTTTTGTTGTAACGCACTTCTTACAAAAAGAATTTAATACTTCTTACAACTGTGTACATGTATCTACTTCGATGCTGTATATGGAATGAGTAAAAATAAGTAATAGTTTTCTCAATTTGACTGATATGTATATACGTAGAAAGTATGTTATATATACGTAGATATGTTATATATATGAAAATTATTTTTTTTTTAGTTCGCGCTGAATTTTCGTGCGCTGAATTGTGCGCGCTGAATTTTCGTTCGCGCTGAATTGTGCGCGCTGAATTTTCGTGCGCTGAATTTTCCGCGCTGAATTTTCGGTATACCACAGATAAGGGATGGTATTGAAAGGCAAGTCTGAACATTTATATCCCGTGTTTTAGATCTGCGCACAGGACAAACCCATACGGGGTGTTCACGAGCGAGTGTTACGTCTCGACTTGGTGATCTCGGTCTTGTCTCGACTTTCAATAAGTGAGTCTCTGTCTCCCCAAGCTAGCTGCTCGACTAAAGTAGAGATTAGTCGAGCGGTTCGCTCAGTTGACAAATCTAGGTCTCGTCTCGTCATTTCAATAAGTAAGTCTCGTCTCGTGCTCTATCAAGATCAAGACTGCTCTTGAGTTTACAGAAACATTAATGGGAAGCGGTCGCAGAGCTGCCAATATAGCGTTCACATCGCGAATACAGTAAAGAGCAAGTAGAGAAATTTCAAAATCAATTAAAGGCTTTGATCATACACATGGAGTTTTAACTAATGGATAATAGTTTAATTTTAAATATTATTTTCTTCGCAATATTAAAATTACAGTAACTTTTTGTGATACATTTTTGCCATATAATTATATATCATTTTGAATTTCTTTACGTCTATTAATGTAAACTGAAATCATATTGCATTTGAAAAGGTATTGCAATTATTCTGTAAAAAAATTTAAACTTGAATGATCACATT
>JAQFYR010000989.1:0-11023 GCA_034694985.1 Campodea silvestrii
ACAAGGTCATGTATTGCTTGCAAGGAAAGGTTTCGTATCGTAGATCTGAGTAGGAGTATCGAGAATTAGAGAAAATTAAAAGCTACATGTAATATATTCTGATTCGAAAAATCGTATATCATGTCATGCATATAGTCCGCTTATTCTATGTTGCCGTTCTAAACTCCTCAGATTGAATCAATCACACCCCTGGTAATCTTATACATCATATAATAATATTCAAGTAAAGAAAACGGAGAGTTATCGTAGAGTGGTACTGTTGCACCGATAAGAGCATTGTAAAATAGATATAATAATATTCTAGACGACAGCTAATTGCTGTCGACTATCGTGCAACCTGCATCATTCAAATCTGAGGTTCAGGACCTAGGGGTTAGATTTGTGCGAGGTTCATCTTTTCGACAGGAATCGGATTTCGGAAAATGAAGGGAAGGGTAATGATCTATTATATTACTTGCAAGTCTTAGAACATTTACTTCCGGTGTATTTTCTTTCCTCCTATCCTTAGGTTTGCATTAGTGCGATAACAACAAGAAACAACGTGTTCCCGAAGAAGGAGACTTTAGATAAATCCATAGCAAGAAAATATTACCGTAGCTAAATTTCACAGAAAGGGAATTTTAAAGGCAAAAGTTCTATTAGGAAATTTTAGAAGTTTATACGGAAATTTCATTATTTAGATAAGGATGTTTTTGTAGAGAATACGTTTTTCAGAATTTAATTTTTCAAAGATAGAAAAATATTTTATTTACTAAAAACAATTCAACGAAACATACACTAACAATTTTCTACATAATCCAACTACGAAAGTAGAATTTATTTAATACTTCAAAATATTAATTATCTAGGCCTAGCAAAACAAATAAACCTATTTCTAAGCATTCAACAGAATATCTTTGTATTACAATAACTCTGCTGTTAAAGAACAGAAATTTATATCGTGGAAAATAAATTACGATCATAATCATATTCTTTTCACAATATACTCGCATAAGTAAAAATACACATGCGCTTAAATATTCCTTTCGAGAGAATTTCCAGGCTAGAAATCTTGATAAGGTTTTGAGCAGCTAGGCAGAGTCTCCTGGATCCGACTGGGTGGAAAATCCGTGGGTCAGGAACAGAGCGGATAGCGTGCGGTCCTTAGTCATCAAAGATGCGCTGGTCCTTGTCATTTCAGAATTTGTGCAAGTGTTCATTTGGAGAAACTTAAACTTTCACCGTATCCATATAATTACTTGAAACTGTGAGCAACTTAATTTGCAGATAGAAACTGAGATATCAGTCCAACCACTTGGGATGGTGCAGAATTCGAACGATACTACTTGGCATTATAAAGAATGTCTTGCGTACCGAAACTACAACGGCATACGCACTAGCAGCGACCCGGCGCAAGTTTGCAATCGAGCTATCGAACGAATAACTTTTCCCGAACCGTGGTACTCCACGTCCAAGAATAGAATGTCTGTCAATAACATGTCTGGCTATTGAACTCTGCATCTCTTCCCATAATTCCTCCTGAACGAAGATACAAACTTGAGTTCTCCCGTGTGTGTACTCTCGTGCGCTCGTGCTTCCATGGTTGCTTAATACTAGGATACATTACAATATATACATAATTTATAAACAGGTTGCTTTATTTATTTTTCTACCTTTGGAAAACATTAGTGTGAGGCTTGCGGTGCTTCCGGATAGCATTACACTACACATGGAAAGGCCATTTCTGTGTTTATTTCATAGTTGGACGTATTTATTAATCGCTGTATATTGTGTATATTGACATTCATATTATTTTCTCTCCCTCAGTCACTCTATTTTTCTGCTATCCCATTTTATTTTTTTTTATCGGCCGGTGGGAAATCACTCCCTTCATCTACCGGATATGCGTACGAAAAAAATACCGGTACTTTGAAAATAATATGACAAATAAATATTTTAAAAAATAACAACTTTCATTTTTGTCAATTACATATTATTTTATGTACGGCGGTTTACAAAATAGAAATTTGAAACATTCAGTGGCGTATTTTGATTGGAAATTTGGGAGGGATTTCCGTCAGGGTTCCGATTTTGATCGAAAAGGGTAAAAATAATGCCCAGTGGGGGAAGCTGTAAAATATGTTATGTAATATTCCGGTAACGCAAATGTAAGTTTAAATACAGACTACAGTAATAATATTCCCGACCCAATATAAACACTGAAGCAAACCCATGCGTGCGCAAGCAAAAACAATTAGATAAAAAAGAAAAACCATGCCCGAGCGAAGCGAGTGCAAAAGTTTGGACGTTTTTAGTGCAAAATTTACAGTTTAATGCAACTTCTTTTTTTAGTAATTTTAACAAAATTTTCTCAGTTTTCTAACTTTTTTTTGTCATTTTCCTGATGAATTTGTCCGATGGAGGAAGGAAGGGGCTCGAGTTGCTCACCCCTTGTCCTGTGTTGGTGCCACCCGTAGTTTCCATTCATACATTCTCCTGATTAAGAATAAGATTTGCCCAAGCGAAGTCAGTGCTATTTTTTTTTTTCATTTTTTACATCAAAATATGCAATTTTAATATTCGTTTTTTAATGATTATTTTCCTTATTTGATATTCTTGGTGCTTTGAAAAAGTTGGTTTGGGGGGGGGGGTTCAACTCCTAAGCCCCGCCCTAAAATACGCCACTGGAAACATTATAGTGTTGGAGTATCTGCTATTATTTTATGCCGGGTTGTTTTTATTGACTGCAGTAAATTTCAACAGAAGCAGCGCATTTGACTTCCGTTTACACATAGTCACGAAACTGGCAGATGTAAATGATCGAACTCAAAGATCAGCATTGCCCGATTGGATCGAGGGCGGTTTTTTTCTTTAAAAATTCAAAATGTCAAATTGTTGCACAATCTCAGTAAAGTTATCTTATTTCACGTCGTTAGATGCGACGACGGAAAAGGCGGTTCTAGGATTTTGGAATTAAACGAAAAAGGTGGAGTGGTATAAAAAATCCCGATAGAAGCTATGACGAAAATTTCTAAGTTTTTATAAAGAAACTGTACAAACTCAATGCGAATTTTTAATGAACCGTACGGAAATGACGAAAAAAGTTTTGTGGAAGGGGCCCGAGCGAAGCGAGTGCGACAATTTTACATTTTCAACGAAATATTCCTATACTTACAGTACTACTTCAGAATAATTACTTTTCTACGTTGAACAATCTCACTGGGGAGGCTGGTCCCCTGCTCCCCACTAAAACAGCCGTTGGATAACGGTGATGTAATACAATACCCAATTACCAATGTCCCCCCCACAAATACGAGTATATACATTGTTATTCCCCACCAGATATACTTTTTCCCTCCGAGATACATTTATTCCCCCCCCCCTGAAACAACGAATAACATAAGTAAAAAATATGTTTTCCACGTGGCAGGTCAGTTTCTAATCTTACCATAATTTCATAAATAATAGTGTATCCCACTATCCCCACCAAGAGATAGTTCTTCATCTAGAAAAGGCCAGTCTTTCTGTCGCGACTAAGCCTTTCACCGAACGTCAAAGATACATCATTACCTATCTGTTGACCTCCCTTGAGACCTTGAGGCCTTGAGGCCTTGAGACCAGCACTACGCAGGCGACTTCCATTCCCAGGAAAACGACACGTGAGATCTTTAGAAATATATATACCGGTTGAATCTAGCCTTTCAGTTTTTGAACCGAATTTTAAACAATGAATGAAATTATGTATTGCAGAAGAAAATGTTTATGAACCTTTTTGTATATATATTGAATTTTCATTAAAAGTTATTGTTGTAGTTCTTATTAAAAGTTAGTAAAGAGTAACAACTTGATGCTAACAACGCTTCTTATTGAATGAGCCTTGTCAAGCTTATTTTTCATACGCTGTAAACTCCTGTCAAGCTGTCTCTTTATTGTAGTAAGAACTAATTACCGTATGGTAAACAGTCATTCAATCACAACGGCATAAAACTTTGGAATTGTTTGCAAACAAGTGTAAAATCATTTCTGCTTTGTCAATTTAAAAAAATTAACTAAAACCAATCCTAATGAATACTACCTAATTGGGTTGATTATTAATCTGAAGTCACAATATAACAAGAACGAATAAGAATATAACAAAAAGATCACGTGATTTATGAAAGTCAGCTTTTCTCCAATAGTATAGGCGAGTAGTGCTCTCAAATATCGAATATTTTGCTGTTCGAATATTCGATTTTTTTCGGACCGAATATTCGAAAATTCACCGATAAAAGAGAAAAACGTCTTTTTTTTTTTTTTTTTTTTAGAATTTAATATCTCCGTCAGTTTTTAAGATATTTCGTCAAAACAAAAAGCCGATCTATAGAAAACATCTGAAGAAAAGAATTTTGCCCTCGCTTCGCACCGGCGAATTTCACTATAACACTTGACTGATTTGACTCTTTTTATTACCTCCCCATAATCCGGGATTAGGGTCTCGCTAATGGCACCCCCCCCCCATAATAAGGAAATCTATGTAAGTTATGACCGTGCAAACCATAAATGCAAATTCATTAATATTCAAGCTACATTTTTAATGTTGTCCCCCCGATTCCAAAATCCTAGATCCGCCTTTTCATACATGGAAGTATTTCAAAATTATCTCTCAAACAATAAAAATGTGAATATATCATTTCAATCTCAATCAATGTACTGGATTTTATATATGAAAGGTGGTAATCCTAAATATAACAGTAACTCCCCACCCCCACCCCCATAAAAGCGGTAAAAATACGGAAAAATTCTAAATGGCGGATTTGCTTGAATTGAAAAGTCCAGGTCCTAGTAAGTAGCAATAATATATTTTTACAAATATTCTAGAAATTGCATCCATATACCAAAGAACAATGGGTTAAGGGTATGAATTCCACAAACAAACTTCAAACTGTAAAAGCAACAAGTTAATATATTTTTGTTGGTTTCGTAGCAAGGCAGTTTAAGGAAAAAAAATCGGAGGGGGTGTTGTTTAGAAAATTTTCGAAAACGTAAATAAAATGTGCCCGAGCGAAGCGAGGGCGAACATTTTTACAAATTTTAGTGCAAAATATGCAGTTTTAGTGCGGATTTTAAGGAATTTTTCGAATTTTTTTCAAAATTTTCTTATTTTTTCTTTCGTTTTTCCTCTTTCTTCTTACTTTTTCCCATTTCGTGGGGGGAGGTGAACCCTAAGAACCCCCCCTTATATACGGCCTTGTTTCGTAGGCCGATATACTGTATGTTTTGCTTTTCGTATAATATGCAATTTTATGACTTTTAATGCATACACTTTCAGTGGTGTATATTTTAGGGATGTTGGTGGGTATTAAACATTCACGTCAAAAACGTTTTTTTAAAGAATCAACTAGACAAGCTTAGAACACTTTCTTGAAACACGCTTTACAGCCGCAATTCTTGACCTAAAACAGGTTAAATAAAAAAAAGTCGTCCCTACTTCACTGGGGTAAATTTTAAAAAGTCGTCCTCACTTCACTCGAGTAATTTTTTTTAATTTCCGAAGGGGGGAGGGTGGTTGTTCCAGAAAAATGAATATAGTTATGGAAGTGTGCCTGAGCGAAGCCAAGGTGATTTAATTTTATATATCTTTAGTGAAAAATAATATACTGTTTTAATGCGATTTTGTCACAGAAAAATCCAGAAATTATACTGAACTGTGTGAAGCGTGGGCGAAATTTTTTACATCATCGGGGGAAATATGTAATTTTAAAGCAATTTTTTAAGGAATTTTCCATTAAGAAACTTCTCGTTTTTTTCCTTTCCTTTTATTCTTTTTTCCTTTTATTCTTTTCTGTTACAAATTTCTCAAGTGTGGACTAATAACCCTCAAAACCCCAACTTACCGGCGCCTCTGCGACCGATATGTCACATTCACTTCCAAAAGGGCAGTTATGATTTACGACTAAACAAAAATATTATTTATCTAATTGAAAACAGTTCATAACTGGAAAAAATTCATACTCAATATTAAATTAGTTTTCATTCATAAATAACAGCAGTGACAATAATGGGGGACATTATTTGTTCATCAGTGTATTTTCAGAGGACGCGGAAAATGCCCTATAGTGAGTATTCCCTACAAAAAATAACCCATCCATATATAAATTTCAATTTCAGAAAAATGCCTACATTGAAGTACTCCTACAACAAATTAGGAGCATTTCAGTTCTATTACATGAAATATACCTACAAGTCCGTACTCCTACACATCTGTCTCCTGAATAATCCCTACGAAAAATTCATAGACAGTAAACGCAGTATCCCTGAATTTGGCATTCTTTTCATTTGTTGTGTGAAAAAACAAGCTCTCCGAGAGGATGTGAGAGACCCGGGCCATTTATTTTTTTGGAGGTCCACATCCCCTTTAAAAAGTTTAAAAATGGCGCTCAATTTTTGAGTGGGCGTGTACCATAATCAGGGACGTAGCGACATATTTTTATTGGGGGGGTGTACAGGTCAAATTTGCCGACATAATATTTAGATAATTTTTTTTTTTTTAATAAAAAATAAATTATATCTGCCGACTATTACAAGGGTGGATTCATCCACTGCTGTTGGGGAGGGAGGATTGGCGAAGGCAGAAAAAAGTAGGAAACGAAGAAATTCCGAATTCCCCAGCTGAACGAGGGTGAAAATTTTACTTTTCTAGCTCAAAATGACAGTTCTCCTCTTTCTGTGAGTTAGATACTCTTTTATTGTATAATAAATGCATTTACTCTTGATCGTTCCAGGATTTGCAAATAAAAATATAAAAATAAACTTCATCATTTTCATGCAGTGTCGGACCCGGAATGAGATGTGATCTAGAAAAGCCCGCTCTCTGAAGGGTGAGAAAGTATGTCAATTTTTGATATATGTGAATAGTAATGTTAATTCTTTCAAAATTTGAGCAATGAAAGGGTTCGAAATTGTTACTCAGTATTTTTTTAGATAAAATAAACATGCAGTTTTCAAATTGTTCATGTGGAAATACTGGAGAAGTAAAAAAACACAACAGTTTGATTAAAGCGTTCGGTGAAGGATTGAATAAATCTCACATTTTCCTACTTCCTTTTCATTTCCAAATAAGGCCATCCTGAAAAAAAGGCCGAGCACAGCGAGTGCGAATTTTTTTTTTGGGGGGGGGGATGGGGGGTGTTAAGATACGCAGTTTTGAATATAGCTAATTAGCTAGATATGAATTGAAAAATATAGTAGGGTGTCAAATCTTAATGAACAAATTTCGATTGATGTTGTTAAATTCATTGTATTGCATGCAAAACAATGATCATTTAATTGAACTAAGAAGTTTCGTTATTGCATAGCAGCTATGCGACTTTCTTCATATATTAAGGATTGTTATGTTCTTGAAAATGAAACTATTGTTTCGAAAATAGTTGCAATAAGCGAAGTAAAACGAAGAAGTGAAGTTGATTTCAATACCATTCTAGTGCTTTAAAATAGTTATAAGACTGGGTACTTGTTATTTTCCCGGTTTCAAAGCTAAATCAGTAAATTCTGATTTTTGGTGCTTTGAGTCGGACGTCACATCCAAACGATAAATATTGTGAATGAATCGTTTTCCATTGAAAATAGTAGGAATCGTCTAGAAATTGTTTACAATCACTATGATATTCAGTTCTCTGAAAGATTATCTTAAAATAAATAACATTGAGAGATGATTATATTTAAATTTCCCATGGGCAATATCCTGACAGGGGGTTCGAACCAAGGGGGACCCGGAATGCTTCGCATATCTGAGTATATGGCCAGTCCGACCCTGCTTTCCCGTAGTGATAGAACGCGATTTATGCTTATTGCTAACACCAGTATGATTGCTATGTTTGAAATTCAACTTTGCGAATTTGATAATAATCTCGGATTAATTCAAAGTAAAGCAATATAGTTTACTGTAATCACAAAATTGTAGTTTTGCAGACATTTTAATCGATATGTTTTGACGGAAAAGGCCGGATTTCCTTGTACCATTCAGTTATTTCAGTATAATTATATGAAATAAGAACTTTTTATTATTTTTCCGACTGTTTATATGAGAGTAAATATCAATTATGTTGGCAAAATATTGAAACATGTGATTTAAATTTTGGAAATCGGAAGTTCGTGAATGACTAAAAAAATGTAGAGAAAACTTGATTATTACCATTTTGAATATCCGGACTTCTTATATTTAATAGTAAAATACAATTCCCCAGATCGCCGACTTCGTGCAACAGTAATTCGTATCTTTTGTCAAGAAAATTACGAAGAAGGAGATTAGATTTTTTGGGAAATCCGTCTTGCTGAATAAATTATAATTGTTTGGAAAGTGTGGTTTTGACGACACTTGTGTTGGAAAACATAGCAACAAATATTATTGTCGGCAAATTGACGAAACATGGTGTTAAGAAGACGACTTTGTACTCGGTAAATTTATTGTCGGGAAGTTACATTTTTGTCGGCAACTTAGTGAAATAAATAACAAAATTTTAGAAAATGTACGATTGAAAACCTGTTTAAAGGAAATGGAGATTTGCCGACTTTTCGAACTTCTCCAACATTGGGGGGGGGGAGGCACCCCCCTAACCCTCCCTCTAGCAACGTCCCTGTGCATAAGGAATGGGATTTGATGGTTCACCCCCCTTGGGAAATTTCGATAACAAGAAAATATGAAGGTGAACGAATTTTTTTTTATTTAAGAGTGCATTGTTTCCACTCAAACGTAAAGATTTGGCAAAATTTATCTGCTTTTTTAGTCGACCTCTCCCTTTGAAAGTTCATAATTATAACGTTTTACACAAATGCTGCAGAGTGAATATTATCCCAGGTGGGATTTTTTCTGACAAAATATTTAAACATCTCGAAAAGTTAAGCAGATCCAGAAACGGGTTTTGATCTTGCCATTTAGGTATTTCAGTGATCTGGAACTCTGGACAATTATCGCTCTATTGCGTCATGTCAACATACTCCACTGGTGCATACAATGATACATATACAATGAATACAGTTAATTCAAGCGAATATATTATGGAGTCCAAGAGCAAATGGAGAAGTTTGGAAAATATTTATTTCTAAAAGTTGTGCACTTTGAAAAGTAATAGCATAGTTTAGAAACTTTAGAGCAGTAACAGTAATTAAATACCTATACGAAAAGAGTTGCATATCTTAGTTTTAAAATAAATTTCATTTATCAAGATTGAATAGGGGATGATAATATTATATTACTGCTGACTGATTTTTCGTTTAATCAATTAATTATGTTATTCAAAATATGAATTTTTTGGTTGTTAAAATAGGAAATGTATAACTTGTCTATTTTATTATATTAAACCATTATTAACAGATCAGGTAATTTTTTTTTTCTGTATGAGGCTATCCAAAAAGTGATTGCAATAAAACATCCGAAGAAAGATGCTAAAATAAATGATGCAATATACTTCCAAAAATTGAGATTCCACCCTCGTATAATGCCCACAATTATACCAACACACCTGACTGAACTTCACTTTAGTGTATTCGTTTGGAAAAGATCCAAAAAAATATCTAGCGGGGATTAGAGATCCAGTAAGGAGCATTAACAGCACTAATAGCAGACATTGACCCACTAATCCTTATCTTATTACTTGCTGTCCATATTGCACGAGTGAAACAGGGTGTCTTAGGCTTGCCCTACTAAAATGCTTTCTTGACTTCTACACAATCGTTCCTATCAATGTATATAAGCTGTGCATGAACAATGAAACGAAATGCACAGTGACCTGGCAATTCTACTCTATTATGTGTGTCTTGCTTTTAAAAAGATATAAAGGAGGGATTTACAAAAGTCATGTGTTTCACAGAAGGGCGTTTAAAATGCTACTGATAATGTTGAAAAACGGATCTTTTCCAAACGAACAGACTGTGTGTTTATTCCACTTCGAAATCGATACTTAATTATTTCGGCAACAGGGTATCTACTTTTTTTCTGATTTTTAATAAAGCACATTGATGATCTAAGGGAGTGCCTGTGGAGGTCAGTGGAGTTCACATGGAGGTCTGTGCAGTTCACATGCAGGTCAGTGGAGTTCGAAGGAAATCAGTGGAGTTGCTGAGATTGGAAGTCAGGTGTATACCATTTATGACAAATGATTTACCAATCGCCTCTTACACACACTGCATTACGCGTCGATTACGCGTATCTATTGTATTATTATTTCCGATTTAGTGATTTGTTTCTCTCAACTTATTGATTCAATGATTGTTATTCAGCTATTTCATATCCAGCTTATATAAGTGAGAAATAATTTAACTACACTACAAATAAAATTATTCTCTTTTAATCACAATAAAAAATCATAGAAAGGAATGATGCACACAAACACTTTTTATCTATTTTTATCCTACCTGCATTAAGTTCACAAAATTACGGTGTTAACTGCCATAATTATACTATGTTGACGGAATTTGAAAATACAGAGAATTTTAACATATCATTAAGCTGCTCTTTCTGAATAAGAGTTGTCAACACTCTACACAATCAACTTAGATATAGTCTACTCAGGAAAGAACACATGTGCAAGTAACCTGTTATTGCAGCAAATCCATCATTTGGTGCATGCATGCATGTGAGTAGATTTCACTTCACGTCACCCCAAACCCAACAATGTTTCCAGTTCAGGTATATCTGATTCTTATTAGTCACTTGAACTCATTAAAGTTAGCACTAATCCAGATTTGAAATTTGTATTCCGGCTGTGTATAATTTAATCAAGTAGGTACACTGTAATTTTGATTGAAATTTAATTCCAATATACATTTTTGTAACTATAATTTAAGCAAAGGAAAAAGCCGCCACCGGGAGAAATTATTTTATAATAATGTAATTGCTAGTATTTGTTCTGACTTTCTGGATAAGAATATCAAAACCATGTCTTTTCTCGTAGAAATAAAAAAAATCTTCATTAATAATGTTGTGTAATTAATACCTATTTCAAAGTACCAAACTTGTACCGGACAAACTGCTACTTTTAAAATATAGTTGCTAGTAGGACCTATTGAT
>JAQFYR010000990.1:0-11019 GCA_034694985.1 Campodea silvestrii
CCCCCGAAATGGATTACAACCCACAGTTTAGAGACCTTTACACATGAACTAGTAAGACAAATATAACCAGTTACAGAAATACCTATAAGAGATTGTTGTCAAATGATATGAAAATCCGTACATGGCACAACGACCTTCAGTTCTAAGTGTCGTGTGTTAGATCTTAGATCCATATGTTTTCCGACATGACGCTTCTATGTATATTATCATTCCTTAAAATAATAATACTATTCAACTAGGTACGTTTAGTAGCTTCCTACAATAAATTTCCGAAATTGAAGAAATTTCCAGTAGAAAATATTACTCGGTTATATATTGGCGTGCTACCGTTTCACCAAGTGGTGTTTCTTACAGATGTTTAAAATGTTGAAGAGTGTTTGCAAAAATACTGCTGAACGCATCGAGCTGAAAATATTAGGCCCTATATATGTCAAAAAAATCACAAGTTTTTAACACAGATAAATTAGTGAAAGTGGTAACAGAATCGAGTTCTACCTTACCAGCTACCTATATACCATAATTATATTGTCGATTTGCCTCTTTCTAGACGGGAGTGATGGAAGTTGCTTGCACTTGGATGTGCCTGAAATATGATATTGTATGATGCTTATCCGAACTTTCGCGTCGTAGTAAGAAAAAAAACTTTACGAACGTTCAGGTCTTGCAGTAAAAAAAACACGTTACTTCTTATTATTACTAGTACCATTAGGAAAATTCAATTATACTGTTCATTATTTTCTGACGAAAGCTGATTATTCGCCTACGGGGGTGCCGAACCCTGCCGACGGGGGTGCACGCCCCCCGGAACCCCGCCTGGCGCTACCACTGGTTCGTATTATAATGTTTTGTATGTTTAAAAAAATATTACAAATGGAAATCTAGGTGCTGTGTTGGTATACATTGCACATTCGATAATACAGTATATGAGATATCCTAATATCCGTATATTATCTCCGGTATAGTCGATTTCATATTAATTAGCCCGATGTATCTCAATTTGGAATTTATATTCGTATACATAATCTCGCTGAAACCTTTATTTCAGGTAAATACTGTACTTGGAGAGAAAAGCTTTCACTATTACGAAAATGTCAATTATTCGTCATGTTGTTCTGTCTCTTTGCATTGAACCATGTTTCGGAAAGACGGAAATCCCCTTTACGACACTATCAGAGCTTACCCCTTTGAGCATAATAAATATCTGAACATATAAGTGTAACATAGATAGATAGATAATGGCTTTATTTATTTTCGAAAACAGCGACATTAGGGCCAAAGGCCCTCTCTTACATGTAACTGTACAAAAATGAAAATTAGTGATGAAAAATTTTGAAGTCCATTATATACAAATATTTACAAAAACGTTAAACACAAAACAATACAGGGTGCAGATGTTGTTATTTACATAAGCTATACAGCCGAAATATTTTCGGACAAAATACAAAAAGAAGTGAAATATTTTTAAACATGAATTTTCATCTTACTTTTTAACATAGGTTGAGATGTCCTTATTACTTCACGTGCTATGGCACAAAATATATTAATATCCGTTATAACTACGAACGAACCGAGAAAAAAAGAAAAAATTAGCTTCGGAATTAGGAAATTCTGGAGATTATCTTTTTATGATGAACACAAAATATTATTAAGATCTGTAATTAATTGAATTTCAGTGTTGTGGAAATCATTCAAAATTTGGATCTGCATGAGTGTAATTGTAGGGTGTGCAACAATAATCGGCGAATTTGAAAAGAGCATATTATTGGGAAGTCGAAAAAACTGTCTAGGAATTCAGTTTTATATTACTTGTCATATTTTTTGGTGGGAAGAATAAAATTCATTGTGGTGTTTGAGATGGCAAAGCAAGATTATTTCCAACCATTCATATCTGATATTAAATTATGGAAATGTGTTTTGGAGTTACATGTACCTCCTTCTTGCACCAATATTGAAAGAAACTCATAAAGCACATTAATCATGCTTTCGTTCAGCAACAAGAAAAAAATAATGTAATGCAGAATATGAATCATAAATATCGTAATTTTTCCTCCATTTCTGAGAATGGTATGATGCAATATATTACACCGATGTGGCGCGAAATTAACTTTATTTGGTGTGACAAAAAGGTAATTCCAGGAGTTACACCGATATTGCTGAGAAATATTACTTTGGCAACACTCAAACCTTAATGTCTCATTAATGTGTTCCATTGTGTTGTTGGATTTACACCGTTCTTACAATAAAATATGCATTGATTTTTTTGTCCACACGATACTATCAAAAAGTTAATTTCGAAGAAATGAAGGTACTGTATCTCCTCCTTATTGCAAACATTTCAATTTTAGAACTGCACAAAATATTTCAGACCTACACATTTTTGTACGACAGCACAATAAAACCGTTGCAAAAAAACATGGATTTTAACTCAATTTCAATATTTCGCAAAATACGTCAATCTAGTTGTACCTTCAATGACGCTGTTAAGGGTACAATTTAAATAAATGCAAGCAGTAAGCTCTATTCCATATAACATACATATTCATTCCAAAAACGTTATCTCAAAGACAGCAGTTATGGATTTTCATGCAATATATTATGCTGAAACTTTATCAATTAAATATGGCAATGATTGCACCGTTACTTAAACGTTCAAACCCATAAATAAGATCACAAAAATAAAATCAAAGCAGTTACGCACAAGTTACATGCCACTTTATTTTATTCTTGATTATGCACTATTATGATTGATAGGATTTAGCTATTTTGATTTTCAAATGTCCAATCCCAAAATATTTTAAGTGAGCTGCTTTTCGTGCTCGCAATTTCCAGGACATGGAATAAATCTAAACAGTAAAACGTAAAAGTTCCATACGAAAGCTATACTATATTTTCTGGTACAGGTATGTCCGCTTGTCCATAAATTTTAGATTTCTTTCATTGATAACGTCATTTCAATTTTAATATTTGGATTATTTTGTCCAGCAGATGATAGCATAGCTATATAGAATCTACGTATTCGGCAGTTTTATCTGTTAAATATCATTGAGGAACAGGCAGTCTTTCGTAGTTCATTTTAAAATCAGTTTGAATTATTATTGCAACTTCACTAATATGTACCACGTTAACGTTCGTCGTCGTGTACCTTGTTCATGTCCTCTCATTAACAGGAGTGAAGCAGTTTATACGGAATCTAGTTTCCTTATGCCAATCAAACACACTTGACATTTGTGGAGAATCATTTCCACGGGTTATTCGCAGCATTTGCAGGGTTTCGGATGCACGATTTTCAACGTTTCAGTCAGAATCTCTATCAGAAAATGTCACAAATTCCGTCATTTTTATGCAGAGCAATTTCCTCTTCATATCACATGCAAAACTGTCCAGAATGGCATGAAGTTTCCAAATGACTGTTTTTCTCATTGTCGTACAATGGCTAATTCAAAGATATGCGTCAAAACAGTCGGATCTCTTGAAATTGTTGACAAACTACAAACGAAACGGAAATGGGGCATTTTCATTCAAACAGGTAAGGTATACATGTGATTTGACAGGAGTAATGATATTCCGAAATTATATATTACATCAGTAAAGTTTCAAACAAAACTAACAAAACATATACTTTATCAAACATGAGCGAAAGTACATGCTTGAATATTATCTCGTATGGATTTAACTGTCAAACACTGATGACTTTCTGGGATCCTGTATTAAAACTTAATCTTCTTAGATTGTTATTTCTTTCTTGGAATAAGTGTTAAATATTTTAATTGGATTGATGGAAGCTCTCATCTCAAGCAAATATAACGTTATTTAATTTAGCATTAAGCAATCTAAGAAGCATCTACCATTTTCCTTCCGACATTACATCAATAATTTCCTGATATTGCTCGCTATTCTTTATTTTTATATGCGTTTCCCGAATTTTACATTTATATTTTGAAGTTATTTGTGAAACAAACTTTTTTGTGATATAATAGTCTCAAACACATTTCTACCGAAACAAATGACTGTATGCTAATGCTTTCCCAGAGACCAGTGTGGCTTTAAATAATACAATATATACACTAATGACAAAATCAATGTTTTGACTTTATACTAATGTGCAGGTGTCACCTATCCAACACATCGAGACTTTGTAAGTATTATTGCTTTACTGTGAGCAGGCATAACAATATAAAAATAATTATTGATGTCCTGTTAAAAATACAAGTCGAATAACAAATTGAAATTTTAAAATAGCTAGCAAATTTGCAAATCGTCGCAACTATAACTAGCGCCTCCAGCTATACAAACAATTATTATATTTGATATATTAGTTGAGTTTGAGTTAATATAAATTTAACAGTGAATGAAAATCTCAAATTTCTGATGTAGTATCAGTAGTGCATTTTATGGTTTCCATAATAGTGACAATATATTTTT
Source organism: Campodea silvestrii (assembly GCA_034694985.1). Classification (NCBI taxonomy): domain Eukaryota; kingdom Metazoa; phylum Arthropoda; class Diplura; order Rhabdura; family Campodeidae; genus Campodea; species Campodea silvestrii. Next base: position 4,423 of record JAQFYR010000990.1, read on the forward strand.
TCACATCATTATTGCACTAAATCGATGCATGTTTAAATTGAATTGGTTCATTTTTGTAAAACTACGCACCAAGCGCGGTTTCAGCAATCTATTTCAGGTAAACAGATACAAACAGAGTGAACCATGGTTACAATAAATTAATTGAAACTTTAAGACAAAGGAAACATTGTTCACTGGTGGGAATCGAACCAAACCTCCTCCTGATTAGGCGATGGTTGCTTACACCAATCAGTTGCAGCACAACAATTCCACTGTGTAATTTCTTAATTCCACTGTTGCTTCTATAATTCCAATACAGGTGATGGGTGAAGCCATTCCCACCTGCAAATGATTGCAATGATATGCTGTGCGTAAATTCATTTAAAATCATTGTGGTTTGAGATTGTTTCATTGATTTCAGTTTCATTCAAAGTACATATTATTGTATAACTTGTGTAGTTTATAATTACACTAATTGCAGTATTTGAAAATCGGCACATGCATGTAAACATTTGTGATACCGATTTTCAAGTGGGCAGAACTTTTGTTACCGTATGGATCTGATTTTATGATAAATTTGTTTTCCCCAATATATTTACATATTAGTTTTTCTAACAGTTGCTCTAGTACGACAAAAGCAAAACAAATTGCAATTCGCTTAATTATATTGCTTTCCTGTATACTGTCAATTTTTCACTGAAAATAAGTTTCAGAAATTAGTCTAACTGTTGATATAAAATTATTGCAAAATCTAACTTTTCCACTGAACATATTTGCAAGTGAATATTAAGACACTCAGTAAGTAAAATTCCTATTTTGCGATGTTTTTCTTTCTTTTTTTAAACTACTTTCTCTACAAATTCATAATTTGCACAGAATACTGAGAATATGGAACTGTTACGAATTTCGCTTGGATATCAATATGAGTTCCTTTGTATAAGATGCCTATTTGTCCAGGAAAGAAAAAAGATGTTTCTTTGTGTAAAATAAAGGTTTTATTTATACAAAATAAAAAATGTTTTATTTACACAAACTTCAAAACAACCCAAGAAGAAAAATATCCACCAATTCTTTGAACGAGAAAAATAAAAAGTTGCATATAAAGCCAGAAATTGCTGCCATAATTAAATACCTTTTGCCTCTGTAGGAAATTTTGTGCTTTCACAGACTGCCCGGGAAACGAACCGAGAAAGAATGGTCACCCTATTCTGCACGTGTAAACCATTCCCACTCAAAGTCATTACATGCAATATTTGCTTATTATTTATTTACACGTTAAGCGCAGTCTACTAGCGATACAATCGAAATGGTAGTATACTTTAAGAAAGCTACAACTAACTACGGACCATACAGCACCCTTGTTAAAGGTTCTCTATTCTTTGTTCCAGTTTATATTTCGAAATATTAGTTTAAAATAATTTAATTTGAAGATGTTTCAAGTGTTGTTGATTTTCCTATTCGCAATTCCAACGATATCCTCTGAATCGAACATTGAAACACTCAAGCAATCCATTTCCAACGACAATTTAAAGGAGAGAATTATTAAACAATTATTAAATCATCCAACTTTTGTCGTGACACTGTTATCACCCCCTTATTCAGACGCGGAAGAGTTATTTTCATTACAGATAGCAATTCAACAATGTAATGCATACACAGCTGTGAAACTGATCAAATTAGAAAGATATCGTACTCACATGGAATATTCGCGAAATTTTTCTGTCTCACCTGTATCTCGAATATCATCATCAGCAAACGATATGTGTGTTGTTAATCCACATTCAAGAGATATTATATGGGATAATTATGTGATAACATACATGAATCATCTGCGCACTTTTGAATTCTCCAATAGAAGATGTAAAGTGATATATATCGCTAATGAGGATGAACATCAGAAAGTCATTAATTATATTCAACGAGTAGCGAAGTATTTCCTTATATACATAAGAGAATATGAAATTTTTCACTACATCTGTTGGTATTGCAGTGCGGGTAAAAGCGTATCGCGAATTGCAAATAATGAAAGTGGATGTATGTTTAAAGAATTTTATGGTAATCTAAACGGTGCTGAAGTTGAAATTTTCTCAAAATAAGGGAAATATATATTACTTCAATATCTGAATGCTACATGGAAGGAGGTCTTCAGTTACGGCAGAATCTCAGTGTGGGATAACATCTTCTTCACTCATCGACAATGCTACTATACCACTGCTTGCACTTACAGTGATGTTACTCTATTCCATAGAATGATATTTGTTACGAAACCCCCACGGAAGTACTTTGATGCGTTTCAGAAATTAATGGACATTTTTACACTTGACTGCTGGTTTTTATTTGTCATTACTATCACAGCAACTATAATAGCTTTCAGATATCTGGATAGTAACAAATATGTGGACAAGGTTGTTATGGAAGTTATTGTGAGACCGATTCTGCAAGGTATTATTGAAATACCACGTAGATCCAGAAGTACGTTTTTTCTAATAGCGTGGAGTTTCATGGCTATAATTATATTTGTTGCTATTTCCGCTAAAATTACTCAGTTTATGGTTATTCCAAGTTACGAGTGGATTCCGAAAACATTTGACGAGTTGGCAGACAGTGACTATACAGTCTTACCTTACTTTGCAACTAGGGAAGCGATGTGGACCATTTTAGATCAAGGGAATACTGTTCACAAAAAACTTATGAAGAAATTGTTTGGTGAAATGTTTCATTATCAGAGAGATATTAGATACCAACATGGTGATGTGTACTATAATTGCTTGAATGATTTAATGCATTCCAGAATCAATATGGCTTGTATGTTTTCTGAAAAGGAAAATACCATGTCCACAGATTATGTTAATGCAGTTGGTGAAGCCATGTTAGTGAAACATACGAAAGATGATTCTGTAGTACATACTCCTTCAGGATATGTCGTGAATCAGTTTCCACCATATATGGAACATGTTATGATTTATGTACAACGAATGATACAAGGGAATATTATAACATTCGTAGAAGATAATGACAATTATGTGAAGAAGATGAAGAATGTAATTCAGGAGAAAATGACTATCACTACCAAAAATTTTGACGAACTGGTAAAAGCGAATGATCCTAAACCTTTAAAGTTTAGTCACATTAATACGGCATTCTATCTATTTTTTATATTAATTCCTTTCGCTGTCATTGCTTTTGTTATGGAAATTAGAAGGAAACCGGGAAACAAAACGAACATTGTGGGTTCAGGTTCAGGAACTTTGCCGAAAACGTAATTGCGCAATGTAAATTAATTGCAGCGTCAACACATATTGTAGGGACGTTCTTATTATAATGTTTTATATGTTTCAAGTATTAATTGCAAAATGGAATTGCAAGTATTGTGTTGGTCTACGTTGTGACATTAGAGCATAAACTATATGAAATATCTCAGTATCCGTACATTATCTCGGGTATAGTCCATTTCATGGTATTTTAGTCTGACGAATCTCAAGTTGAAATTTATATTTATAAACATACATGTAATCTCATGGAAAACCTTCGCTTCAGATAAATATTGGATTTCACAAGAAAATCATTTACGATTATACAAAAATGTCAATAAGCCAATGTATTGTTCTCTCTGTGCGCATTGAACCATGTTTCAGAAATATGGAAACCCCTTTACGACACTATCAGATAATCCGTTTGAGCATAATAAGTATCTGAATACATAGGAGCAAATGTAGGTTGAGGTGACCCTATTGCTTTACATGATGTGGAACACCGAACAAAAGAAAACTGTATTTTTGAGATCTCTAGTTATTTCAATTTCAGTATTCAGGAAATCATTGAAATTTTTGATCTGCACAGGTGTAATTGTAGGGTTTGCAACAAGACGCGCGTAACTCAAAACAATAAACGAATTTGTTGTGGAGTCCAAAAAAACTTGTCTAAAAATTCTGTTTTATATTACACGTCACATTCCTTGTGGGGATGAATAAAATTGACTATAGTGTTTCAGATATCAAATCTGATTATTGCCAACCATTCATATTTGCTAGTAAATATCGAAACTGTGCTTTGGAGTTACCTCCTTCTTGCACCAATATCTGTTTTTTTTTAAAAATAAAGTGTTCAAAACACATTAATCATGATTTTATTGAGCAAAAATAAAAATAGAATACAGAATATTATTCATACATTTCGTCATCTTTCTCCTACTTTTAAGAGAATTATATGATGCAAAACATTATATATAAGTTTCACGAGCACATTGTGATTTTTACTAAAATTAGAGGATATAAGATCTTGCAAAAGGTGTAATAATAATAGTGTTAAATATCATTGTTACTTTAGAAGAACCAAAATTTTGCTACAATGGATACTTAATTAATGTTATCAATACTTTTGATATAACTTATTTTGCTAAAATTAATCAGAAATAATTTAATTCTGATTAATATTTCATATTCAGTCTTGAAAGTAAGTGACTGTGCTTTTAAGACAGTATTATATTAACAAGTAAGTCAGTTTTTGTTAATAGTTCGTCATTGTCTTCAAGTATAAAGACTAATTCTCACTACGGTGTAGACGCGTATCGTTTTGCTTACTGTATGAGCGTGCAATTTTATACGGGTGTATATGATTTTTCTGCCAACTCAAATTATCTCCTAAATCGTAATTTTGATAAGTATTTAAGCTTACTTCAATAGAATTGGATGAACGGCACCTGCATTCAATTCACTGTATTCAATCCAAAACCTTTTTAAATTAATATTGTCGTTTATTTTTTTATCATTTATTTTCCCTTTTATAAAGGTTCTAGTGGAGTGATAAAACTATAAGGAGTAATAATTTAAATAAATAAGCAGATAAATGTAATACACGGTAATGCACAAAACGCATTTGTGCGGAAAACGTATCGTGCACAATTTGTGAATATATTGGGGCAAAATTACCTGAGCGATGCGAGGATGAAACTATTTACGTTTTTAGCGAAAATTGTGTAATTATAATACAAATTTCAAGCATTTCTGTTAATTTTTCTCATTTTTTGTTCTTATTTATTTCCTATAAAAATCTGCTATATTTCCATGAAAAATACGGAAATAGAGAGAATGCATTTTCGAAAAGAAAGCGTATAGTCAGCAACACAAAACAGTGAGACTCCCTCCAAAATCGTGAGACAGCTGAGACTTGGTACGTCTGGTTAAAATTCCTAACAGCCCCCTTTTTTGACGTTCCTGCGAATACATTCCGATTCGCCCTTCTTTTCCTGGTCCTACTTTGATTTTTCAAACAGTGACTTTCACTTTCCGAATTAAATAACGCGAACATTCTTTACTCAGCTGAAATCCAATATATTCTGTTCATTCCTGGTTTGTCTCTACTGTACTACTTTCCCGGTTTTTTCTCTTCCTGTGCGAAAACGGATTCTCATTTAGTTGAACTGTCTTCACTAAGTTCACTAAAATGGGAAATGTTCTTTCTATACCTTTTTTCAGAGATGCAAATAACTGACGTCAACAGGTCATTATGGTTCTGCATGTTTGTGAACTATTATTTTAAAAAGAGTACAAATTGTCAAGATCATAGAAAAGAATAACGAGTACAGAAATTCCGTCTCTGAAAAGAGTACTGTACTCTTCAAAATAGTATGCGTGGTCGAACTCATTCGGCCATGACCCATGAGAGTACGTATGGTCAGTCTGGCGGCATAACAACATAGACGATTTCGACATCCAGTAAGATAGGAAACAAAATTAAAATTTTAAAACAACGGATACATTAGTAAATCGTCACGATTATAATTGTACCTGTCCATATACAATTATATTTGAAATAGTTGAATTAATATAAATCTAACAAAGTGACGGAAATCCCGAGTTTCTAATAGAATCGGAAGTGAATTTCATAGTTTTATTTAATAATGGCCATATATTTAATCGCAATATGGTTATATGATATTGACATATATATGCAAGTTGAATTGGTACATTTCTGTACAAAAACGCACTACACGCGGTACAAATCCACAGGTTGTATTGAATGGGAACTGTGACGAATTTGACTTGGATATCAACACGAGTTCTCCGCATGTGATTATCATTTGCCAAGGATGGAAAAATATTTTATTTAAACAAAGCAGAAATGTTTTTTTTTATTTATTCAAAACAAAAATGTTTTATTTGCACTAATATCAAAACAACTGAAGGAAACATCCAACAATTCTTGTAAAGAACGTAACTTGCCCTAATATTTACGTATAAAGTCAGAAATTGTCGACACAATTAAAAACCCATTTTCCCTGTGGGCAGTTTCCTGACTGTCTTCAGTGAAAGCCCGAAAAATAAACAAGAACAAATGGTCACCCTATTCTGCACGTGTAAACGTTTACAACACAAGTCAAAACACGCAACTTTAGCTTATTATTTATGTATACATTAATTACAACACACTAGCAATATCATCGAGAAGTCAGTACATTTGTAGAAAGCTACGAGTTACTACGTACCATAAGGCAAGTTTGTTAAAGGCTCTCTATTCCTTGTTCAACTTTATATTTCCGAACTTTGATGTAAAATAATTTGATTTCAAAATGTTTCAAGTGTTGGTGATTTTCCTGTTCGCAATTTCTACGATGCACTC
>JAQFYR010000991.1:0-11016 GCA_034694985.1 Campodea silvestrii
TAGTCCGCGTAGGGCCTTTTCCACGTCCCCTATTGCAGTACTATTATATTCCTTTGTTCGTTTATGTATACATATTCTCTGAAGGAACTCATACATGCTCTTTAAACTCCTTTACAGTCTATACAACTGTCTTCTGCCCTCCGACTACTCTTTTGAACTCATTCGTACTCAGTGCCGTATATAGCGACAAATTTCGCATCCCTCCCCCCGCGAGAAAGTAATACAGCCCTCCTATATACATTATGAGAACGGAAAAACAATATTTTATAATAAGAAAATACCGATTTCACCGAACTTTTGGAGAATTTTATATTTTACAAAGTCTGTTTTTGTAAAATTTCTTGATTGTTTGGTGAAAATCCACACAGGAAAAATCGCAAATATGAACTCTGGATGCTCGTTTTCCTTCATATTTGCGATGCTATTTGCATCAACTACGCAGTAGTCGACTGCTTCGAAATTATGAAAGCTTTGCAAATGTTAAAAACTGCGTTTTCTTTAATGTCGAGGGCCCCTTAAAGTGCCCCCCCCCCGCACATTTCGGGTTCTTCGCTACGGCGCTATTCGTATTCCTCAGACTGGACTGAATCCCACTGCACACGTTCATCGGCAGTGTTTCACCCCTCGTGCAAACGTTTCAAGTGTTGACAATATGTTTTATGATTATGATAAGGGATAACTGCAAAACCTTCCAACTTTCAGACACGTCAGCATCTTAATCACTTCGTCGCGTGCAATAAGAGTTTTCTCCGAGTTCAAATCGCATAAAATCAAATTATACACGTATCCCATAATTTCCATTTACAAGAGATTGAAAGAACAGTTATAATTATATATAAGCATCCTAAATATGTGTACGAATTTCAACTACTGGACATTTCAGTAAAACGTAATTTTTCATTCGTCACGTTTACATTTCTCTTTTAACTCTTACAGATTTTATCCGTTTACAGTACAGTATCTCTATTTGCAATAGAGTCACCCACTAATGAGCCCTGCATCGGCAAATATATAGTGAAGTATAAAGTAACAGATCATTAAGTAAATGCAGTGACGAAGCAATTCTGTCTGTCGATAAATGCAAGTCTGGAGTTCTAATTTAGATTACCTACGATCACATCATGGAGATAATGACGGAAAGTTTGTTTTTGACTCAAAACCAGGGATGTAATAAAGGAGAGGGGATAAGGCTCGGGTTTGCTCCCCCCCCCCGTTTATTTCAAACTTATATTATCAGAGAGTAATGTCACAGGCAATTCGACTTATATTTAGAAATTTGAACGGTATAAATCATAATTTAATTGAACTGTAAAGCTCGTTAGTATAGTAAATATTATATTAATTTTATAACATGTTTTCTTAGAAGTTAATCTTATTATGCTTAAATGCTCAATACAGTAAATCATATATATATTCGCAGTCAAAAGTTTTTTTTTGTTTACTGAAACTTTCTAATGAGAGCGTATTTGAGAGTACAGAGGAATAAATATTGAAGATCGAAATAAAAAGTTTTTATGCATTCTATGTATGATTACTATTTCTCAATTTGATAACCGGTTGTAGAATTAATAAATAGTAATACGATATTGAGAGAATACAGAGTGGAATGTTCACGAAAACCGCCTGCCATGCTCTGTAGAGAGTCGTTTTATTTCGGCTACTGCAGTTTCGCACTAACTTGTTGAAAGGCCAGATGATGCACTGTTAAGTGCGAAACTCCAGTAGCCGAAATAAAACTACCCAAATCCCTACAGAAACAGAGCAGACTTATTGTGTTAGTTTTTGTAATAAATAGTAATCATACAGAGAAGGTATAAAAGTTTTCATTTCGATCTTCAATACTTACAGTATACTCATGAGTTTCAGTATGAAGTTTCTGAGAGAATAATATAGCTTGTCCCAATAACTTCGTATAATAGTATAGTCAAAGGAAACTTTCTACCAGTAGCCTGAAGATATGATCAATTCAGAAACTTCGCTCTGAATCTCACTAAATTCATGTAAAGTATTTCGTGATACTATCATTCTAAAATCAGAAATGGACTGACATCGTTTTTTAACTATTATAAATTATTTTAAAATCAATACGATACAATTCATCTTTAAGTAGCACATGCCGTATATCTTGTAAATAAAATACAATTCCCCATTGTTAAATTCACATCTACTATTCAAATTACAATCATATATTTATGCAAATATACAAACCAGCCACTGCTTTTCACAAGATTTAAATATTGCATAATATTCAAATGTAAGGACTTTCAACCAGTAGATACAGTAAATAACATAATCTTGGTTCACAATAAATGTCCTGAAATATTTCCGACTTCTGATAACCCTAATATTTTCAGGGCGCAGATGAAAAATGAAATGTCCTTGCATCGCATCTCGCTACCTCTATAATGTATACTCTGTTGTTTCTGTAACCTTTGTAGCATTCTATAACTAAATGTGTGAGAACACAGTCTCATTTATTCAGAAACCGCAAGGGGGCCCTGCTACTGTATGTTGTGAGAGAATATGCGTGTTCTCAAATAATAATAGATCATCATCAACGCCATAGAGATGTGCAAAATATTACAACTTACCAACTTTAATCTTCAGTAGTTGCATCACCATAATGAGGTTTTGTATATATAGTTGTTATTGTATTGATGTTTTACTGCTATAGTACGTTAGTGTTACACTAGTGCAATTAATGTGACGATTTTTGTTTAACTTTGAAACAAAAGTGTTAGTGTTGTTTCATTTATTTTTAATCGAATATGCGGTATACGTTTGTAAAAGAAATACCGCACATTGTTATACGGAAAAAATATATAATGCTTATAACTGGACTATTCTGTGACTTCGAAGCTGCTAGTTTATTAATATTACTTCCGAGTCGTTCGTTTTTTTTATCCACTGTCGGTTCTTTTTTTTTTATCACTTATATTGATTAAATATTAGTTCTGAATTTAGGTTAGGGTACCCATCGAAATTAAAGTCAATTAGTTTTCAGATCGTTGAGAAATACTCTCTGTTTGCCTACTTTTTTCAAATGCATCTGTACTGGAGTTATTCCTATAACTGATGTACTGAACTACAACTATTTTTAAATATTTTATGTAATCAAAGTACCACTTCTACGTTTTCTTTATTTTATTCATTGCTCCACCATGTCGAAACACAGGGTTTGATAATTTAGATGTTTGAGAGCATAATTCATAACATAAAAGGTAAAAATGTTCCAAACAGTTTTTATATGACGGATTACGTTTAAGTTAAGATATGAAACCTTGTTCCTATAAACGTGTAAATAGAAACTTTAATAAAACAATATAAGTACCGTATAAGAGTATAGTTCTACTTTTGTTTGCATCAATGAAAATAGTCCCCTAATTCCTTTTTAATATCACAGATATTTATTGTGTTAACGGACGTATGAATGTATAGTACTATAGTTTAAAGACTACTAGTAAATTTTCTGGCAATAGCAAAGACAGTAATTCAGTTATTATTATGATGGGGTATACAAAGTTCTATATAGATATCTAGAACACAAATAGCTGATAAAACGTATTTTTATGCACTACTGAACTTAAATAATAATTCTATTTTAAAGTTTCCAGAATAAGCGTGAAAATAACATTTCCAAAACGCAAAATAACACTCGTATTATAAGCTAATATAATGTCAAGTTGAAAACATTGCTTGAAATTCGAGATAAATGGTTTATACATATCTGTTAACGCACTATTGACGAAGCCACAAGAGTGATATCGTGAATACTGTAGCGTTATAATTTACGTAGAAATGTAGTTATTGTTGGTATTATGTTTGTATAGAACAACATATATTCAAACAAAAGCGACAACAGACTCACAGAATTGTTCATCATTGCAACCCCCCAGCATGTACATATTGACACAACGATTTTGAATTGCATTCCTGTTGTTCAATCAAAGGCCGAAAAACAATAATTAACAACCCACCAAACCGCAAATAGAACATTCGAAAAACCCAAAACATTCTTTGTTTATTCGATAAAACCCAAATGAATCTTCTCGTCGTGCTTGCACTGTGTTGTCCTTATAATAAATCGCTGAGGTTCAAAGTCTTTTTTTAGATTTTCAATTTTTAGTGCATTCTCTCGAGTCTTTGTATGTGATCGATAAAATCGCTTTCGATTTTGTAGCAAACAGCTTTTAAAGAAGACGAAGAAGCATCAAATAAAGTTGGTCGAGAGAGGAACAAGTCGAGCGGAAAAAGATCTGCATGGACAAGATAACGTTCATGCGTCAAGATGTTCCGAAAAGAAAGGAATTGAGAAAATAAAGGAAATGAAATGGTTGGTAATATTTGGGAAATGTTATGAATGATAGGTATTTCAGATATTGGTTATGAAGGAAGTTTCATTTTAAAAGCATGAAGAAAATGCTGTTTTGTTATATATTGGTTGGGTCTGCTGGTTGGATGAATACGGGTTTCAGGAGGGCATCAAATTTCGGAGGCTTCATTGTACGAAACCCCTGCAGAGCTAATATTATGAAAGAAATGGGGTTTTCTAACTTTAACATAATACGCTATTTGTATATATATACATGGGATTTTCCTGATGTTCTTAGAAGTCACATGAACTTCGGATTCCTGTCTCTGATTCCTTATTCGCAGGATGTACACTCGCGCTTCCATATTTACATCGATTTCGTGGATCGGTATCAAATCCTTTGCAGTGGATCCTTAAGAAGTTCTTCACACAACAGTAACCTGTTGGCTTATTGGTTTTGAGTTTAGATAATCAACTTGTCGTAATTTTCCTCAGATTTCGTTTATCTAGTGAACAAAGCCGGAAAGTATGATTGCAGAATGTTCTTCAAATGACAACCGGGGTAATACAATGAAAATCACTATAAAAATCAATCCCTGAATATTATTCAATTTATTATTTATAGAAGACCAACTCAGTTGAGGAAACAATAAAGAAAATTAATACTGAACGACTGAAATTATGCCATCTCAATTATTTTGAATTTCGTTACTGTCTCTATCCTCCGCATTAGAAAAGAAAACCAACCTCCTCTCACAGTCTCACTCATGAAGAAAATATTACTTCAAAATTCCTGTATTGCACAGCATTACAATGGCAATTACTGTCAAAACATTATTCTTTCCATCATTTTAATACGCCATTCCATAACCCATTTTCCATACTGTCCCAGTACTCCCAATGGACTCGGCCCCGCCGTCAGTTCCAAACCTCTTCAACAGGGACGTCCCTGCTGCTGCTGCTAGCAAATCAATACTCAAAAACATTTAGAAACATTTTCCTTTTTCTTGTTCTATCTCTAAATAATAAATGAAGCATCTTCACCACTTTCCGTGATCACATATAGGTACTTATTATTTACCCATTCGTGATTAGTTACTCCCCTTGTAAATAATACGTTTCAATGAAATCGAAATAATAAAATGTCTGTTGTTGCTGGCATTGGTACACTTTCTGGTTTGGCTCTGAGCCAAAAATAGGCGCTGCAATCGTTCTTCTTCGATGGGGTCGGCGACCTTCGGAAAAAAAGGTGCGAGGAGGTTAGACGGGAATTGTGTTAATGTTTTAACTTGAGGCAGGTTGAGTCTTGAGATTACAGGAATTTGTGGAAAAAAGGGGGATTCTAAAAGTATTTACAATTTACCTGAAGGGACGTGCGCTGTCTACACAGTGGAACAAGTTAATTAGAGACAGAGAAGGTCAGGATTACGACCTACGACAAATGTAGAAGAGACCATGGGACTACTATCAACGATGTAACAATTATTTGTCATGTATTCTTTGGGTCATGTTCACTGATGTTGCACCTGGCTCTTGCTTAAGAATTCGAATTTATATAGTGCCAAGAAGAGTGTACAACTGTACATGTAGTCTATAAATCAAGTTAATGTCCCAATGCAGGAAGCTTCAAGCAGTGTGAAGGATTGACAGTAATATAATAATAATAATCGCTTTATTTGATCAACGGACATCCAGTCCTATTACAGAACAAAATCAGTTTTGGTGCTTCTTTTGTAACTGCTGCACCTGTATAAAATATTGAAAAAACTTGACAAATTTACAGTCTGAGATAATTATGTTTGTTGTTCTCAACTACAATACTACAAAATGTACAAAATAATATGGAATATTAAAATATGAAATACTAAACTATGAGAAAAAAAATATATAATTAAAGTACTATCAATTACGAGTATGTGATATTCTTATATTGAAGTGATGAGAGTAAGAGAGTAAAGTCTTTAATTCTATATGTACAATGATGAAGATCATGCACGCTCACTCCCAAATCACTTAAATTATTATAATATGTTTGAGCTCGAATGATTGGATCATAAACCGTATATGTATTTCTCCAGGGCCGTATTAAGGCATAGGCAACATAGGCAGCTGCCTAGGGCGCCAAATTTCTTAGGGGCGCTTGAGCGAAGAAAAAAGAGGGAATAAACAATCTTTATATATCAGCCATAATTGCACCTATAAAACTAACAAAAACTGCTTGAAAAACACTTTATCATCCTAAATATGTATCGAATTTTCCCCTCGCTTCGCTCGGGTTTTTATATATTTGTTGTTGCATGATGATATAGTCTACGTCCTCGCCTTTAGTCAGAAATTGTCTCTGAATGTTATATTATCAGTTAAAACTAACATGTTCACCTTTAGCAAGAAAGTTGAGTTGAATTATGGCATGAGTAAACTACAAACTGGGTAAATCCAGATGTCCGCAGGTCTGTTGACCTAAAAAAAATTAGCGTTTTGAATAGGAAAAGTACAATTTTTAAGGGATTTTTTTTTGCCAAAGTAATGATATCAAAGTGTGAAGTAGAGGAAGTTTAAGCCCGAGAGGAGCGAGGTCCAAATTTTTTCCGTTTTTTTTCACGAAAAGGCTACTTTTTAATGGGATTCTGTCTAAAAATTGAAAACTTTCACCGATATTTCTTCAATTTCTTTCAATTTTTCTTATCTTTTTTTATAGCTGTACAAAAGCCCAGGGGGGGCAAGTGCCCCCCCTGTGGGAGCCCTTGCAAACAGTATACTTTCAGTTACTTTGCTTTTTTGCTTAGCAGTATCAAAAACGAAATTCAAGTAAAATTCTGAGTTTATGAGTGAGAAGTTATATTTTTTTCTATTTGGCTTCTTTAGTGAATTGGACCTACGTTATATATCTTTTGTAGCAATGAAAATATAAATTTACTATGTTTTCTTGGGGGGAGACGAATGTGCTTGATTCTGAAAATATTCGGTAGCAGATATTTAAACGCAGTCAAAATTTCGAAAATGTAAATCAAAATTTATTCTCAGAAACAGAAAAGTTAGCATATAAAAGTTCCTGTCGATATGAAAGGGGGGGGGGGGCGCTCGAAATCTTGTTGCCTACAATGCCTAGGGGCGCAAAATATCTTAATCCGGGCCTGCCAATATAATTATTTAGTTTTATTATGTCAATTTTTGAATTCTATAGCAGTTATGGAACGGATCAGAGGGTCAACGGGCCACTTCCGGTCAAATGTTCTTCTGGGTCACCGGGTCAGTCTGGGTGAACCGGTTTTGACCTGGGAAGTTCTTTTAGTTGAAATTAAGATATTTTTACTGTTTTTTTATGAGTTTTTCCAACTCTTTTTCACTTTATGTTTGTTTTCTCAATTCCTTACTTCTTTTCCGAGTTCGGCAACGGGGGACTCTGGGGGAGTGACCGACCCAAAGGGAGTGTATATTTTCTGCGCCCGCTCCTGCTTGTTTTCAAACCAATTCCTTTGCAATTTTCGGGTGTGATTATCATTTCGGAAACTCAGCAACCGCCTATAGATGGTGAAACTGTTATTTTGGTCAAAAGATCAAACCGGGTTATCGGGTCAAATGTAATAAGCTCCGAGTCATCGGATCGCTAGATCAAGAATTCGTGACCTGTTCCATCACTGTTCTGTAGAAATGTCACAAATTGTTGTATTTTGTTTGGCGTTAAACTTTTCGACCTCTACATCGGATAGGATTGGAAACGAACAGAGTAAGCGTTACTTTAGAGGAAAAACCGCACACCACGTCGGAACAGACCGGAACGAAATAAAATTTCCCATAAAATCCCACTTAACTCAATGATAAAGAAAATTCCGTTCCGATCTGATTCGACGTAGTGTGCGGCTAGCTTTATTGTTTCAATTTTTTATGAACAAAAATACAATGCTATATGAATTATACAATTTTTTTAACTGTACTTTATGTATTTCGTTTCAGAATGAAAGGTGATATCAGTTGTTAATTTTGCCGATATTATGCTGTACACTTCAGAAGTTGAGAAAAGCAAATTAGAAACTTTTGTGCCACTCTTATCTATATACACATGTTATTTTATTCATAGGCGTAAATCCATCATTTTGTTTGGGTGGGGTACAAAGTCTTCAATGTGACTTTGTTGCAGAGGAAAATTTTGAATTTTTTTATCAGTTAATTGACGTGGAGAGACCGATCGTAGCGAAAGTGCGAAATCTTTTGAAGGTTTTGTGTAAAATATACTGTCAGTTTTGTGCTGCTTTTTGGAAATTTCATAGTACGACTTCTCCCTTCTTTTTCTATATTTTTCCTTCTTTCTTTCCTTTTCTTTTATCAAGGAAGCTAACGGTTGGGCTCGAATCCCACAATCATAATACATCACTGGGTTTTCATTTATAACCTAAATTAAAGCGTAAATGGTATTGGATATACAATTAAAAAATAAGAGTTTGAATCTATAATTAGGTGTACATAGGAAGTTCATATCCATTTGTTCCTTCCCAATTCTAATTAAGAATGTGAAAAAAAAACTTTTAAAAATTTAAATAAAGCCGACCAACGGAATTTAATACACCGAAGAAGAAAATTCGTAAAAAAATCCGATTTTTTCCCCTTTATTTTGAATTGTACCGATACTTCAAATATTTGCGTTCGAGAAGGTTTTGAAATCATTAAAATAGAGATATAATAAATTAATAGAACGTATATGACATTTCGGCGCATTTGCGTCGCACAAAAATTATAAACGACAATAAGTGAAGAAAATTATACTTATTACATCTATATTTCGGAAGGAGACGTATTTTTGTCATGGGGACGAGCAAACTCAAAGAAATTCCAGGACTTAGATCCACTTAGGATTTCCCAAACGTTACATAGTTTTTAAGAGAGCAGAAAAGGTCAGGGAAGAAATAAACTCCAGTGAATAAGCGAGGGCGAAATTTTTATATTTTTGGACTGTAAACTTACATTTCGTACGATTTTTGTTAAATCATTTTATTTTCAAATTTGAAAATCAAATTTGAACGTGATTTACGCCCATGATTTTATTATATAAATTACTTTATGTAGTGAAGTTTACAGCATTGTCATAAATTGTTAAAATGTGTTTCATAACTCTGTAATATAAATCTAAGAAGATTTCATAAAGTGAGTGGAATATTTGCACAAATTCACGAAATCAATGTAGGTTACATTATTATATGGCATTGTTTAGTGTTCTGTGTAAGTAACATAATTATATGTTGCATTTTCGTTCGTGTCAACTAACAATTTCACTTCGCATTCACATTTGTATTCTGTATTTGTACAGTATTACTTTACATAACTCTGTCGTTTTTTTATGCATTTATTTATTTTGCTTCGCTTTGGATTCGCAATATTTCTTATATTTGGTAATGTTGAGTGTGCGCTACTTTCCTAATTTGAATAGTACTTTACAATATATGATTTAATGTAAATACTGATGTACACAAAAATAAACAAAAAAGTCAAAACTGCATTTATTTTTATTTCTTAAAGACATAATTATTGTTGTTTATTACATCACTTTATTAATAACATTGCAAAAATAAGGTTGGTCAAATATTACACCCATGATAAAGTAACACATTATAAAAATAAAATTCAGCTGGTCCATAACACATATATATTTTGAATATACACAAGAACATATTTTATAAATTGACAACAATCATCTCAGTTTAATAATTATTATAAGATTAAAGGTTCTGTATTACTAAATTCTAAAGGTATAATAATATATAAACTTATCGGGAAAAATCACTATTACGGAGATGTAGTGAAAGGCATCGAAAATTAATTTACTATTATCGAAATTCACACAATGGAATTTGTCGGTGCCGTACATATTTAACTCTGCAATTTAGACTTTGAAACCGAAAATGTATTAAGCATTAATGGTTTATTTATTCAAATCTTTAAAATTTCTTGGGTCGAATTTTAAAATTTCTTGGGTGGAGATAAATATTTGAGTGGGTGAGGATATGTAGTGCGAGTGGAGGTATTTCGACAAATAAAATTACGAACTAATTTACACAATTTAAATGAAATGATATAATTATGAAATGTAAGTTGTAATATATTTTTTTTGCCATTATTTATATGTTTGCATAAATAAAAATGGTTTTGTACATCGTAGGGCAAATTAAACGTTCTGCACTCCACCCCTACTCCACTCCCACTACGGTTTTGGAGTGAAGCGGTAGAGGAGTGTTTTTCTGTACTTGAGACCGAAGTGGAGTTGGAGTGGAGTGTTGCTTTATGCCTGAACCAGGAGTGGAGTGCTCTTTCGGGTACGCATTTGGACAAGTGGAGTGGGAGAGGATGAGTGCTACTTTTGAGTTACAGCTGAAGTGGAGTTAGAGTGAGTGACGTCGATAAGTCCAACATCTGTCGAAACGTCTCTAAGTACTCTACAACTTCCGACAACGCTGCTTCCCTGTTTGGAGCTGAAGTTGGAGAATCCTCGGGAACCGGGAGAACTTTACGCTTAGCTGCCAATCTTTCTATTATTTCTTTCATGAACCGAGAATGGGAATCTTCATTCGGAAACCCCTCCCAACCCTTTGTCTTTGCAATTTTGTCAATATTTTCAACAATGAAATCTAATGTTTTATCATTTAATCGTTTTGTGTTGGCGATTCCACTTTTCACGAAATACTCACAAGCATTTTCAATGTCAGTTTTCTTCC
>JAQFYR010000992.1:0-11015 GCA_034694985.1 Campodea silvestrii
TATTTTATTTTTATTTTTTAAAGTTTTTTGGTCAAAAATACTTTATTTTATTTGCATTTTTAGGATTTTATCTGTATTTTTCTTATGTCGAAGACCAAATTCGCCTAAGACGAATCTTTTTTGCGTTTTTTGGGCAAAAGTACGCTATTTTATCTGGATTTTTAGGAAATTTTTCAATATTTTTTCTTTTTCTCTTTTTCTTTCTTATTTTTTTCGTGACGGGGAGAGGGGGCGACCGCATACCACCCGCCCCGCCCCCCTGGATCGTCGCCTGAGGAATACTGCGACTTATTTCATGCAATTACTTTCCATGATATTAAAAAGAAAGTTCTTAACTTTTGAGAAAAAAAAACCCGGTATCACATTTTCTACAGGTCCAACTACTGTACATTTATGGGTTTCCTTTTTTCGGGCCGCAGTTTCCACATCGACTTTTCGTTTATTATGCATTAGGGCTATTTATCAAATTGATGTTGCAACATGAAATTTTTTGATGTGATTCTTGTGCATTTACATTAGGAAATAATAAAAGTAATAAATAACATACCGAAAAGACATAGAAATTAGGGTTTTCTTCAATAATTGCAGTTGCATAAACTTTCGACCTCAAATACAAACACATTTTGATCTATCGTGGTAGTACTACACTGTACCTCCTGTGTCAAAACGTCAATATTTCATTTCTTAACAGCTGACGGCACCACTGTTAACATTAAGAATTGGTATTCCATGCGTTGATCGCCTTCCACAGTTCCACTCATCAGAAAAAAATATATATGAGTAGATGTTCAACACAAGGAACATTTGAACGCAAAGGGATATTTATTTACTTGCAAAATAATATATTCATCATTTGCTGTGTGATTATAATACGTTAATGTACAGCATAATATAGTTACCAAATATATAATATGCGCGATGGAGAAAATAAATTGGCTACTGTCATTAAAAATGTTTTAATATTAATACCTAAAGCTTTCAGTAATAATTATTTCGAAATAATAAAAAAAAAAAAACATGACTTTGGGAGTTTCTCGCATTGCGCTCTTCAAGTATAATATTCCTGCTAAATTTCTAAACAAAATCTCATATTTGTATTCTTTAAATAAAGAATTAAAGATATACGGTTACAGTAAACAATCAGAGAAATAACCACAGAGTATATTTAATAACTGCAATTTTAGTGTCAATTTTCCAAAAAAATATGCAGCGTAAGCTAAATAATCGCAATTTATCAAATTTGCACGCTTATTCATAAATCTGCATCAACATGCTCATTCATAAATCTGCAGAATATTGATTTTGTGAATCAGTTACAAGTTACTAAATTTTCACCTTAATTTACAGTGAGTAAATCGTAGCAAAGGGGATTTTTTGGGGGTTCAACCCCCCTCTCCCTCCCTTCCAGAAGTTTTTAAAAGGAACAAGAAATTAGCGGAAAAAGGAGGGAAAAAATGGAAAGTACTGCGAAAAACCCTTGAAAGTAATATTGAAATTGCAGATTTTTCTCTAAGCATGTAACACTTTCGCCCTCGCTTCGCCCTGCCAATTTTTTTGTTTCTATTTCTCTACTTTTATGGGGTTGTCTTTACAAAAATCGTGCTTTTACTACATATTTTTTTAAGGAAAACATAGAAATCTTCGACCTCGCTTGGCTCGGTTAGGAACACATTATTTTATATTGTGAGTTGGGTGTAGTACGAATGCGCTAAACGCACGATTACGCTGGTGTACGAAAGCGCTAATTTATAAATGTACGAAAGCGCTATAAATTAATGTACGAAAGGGCTAATTTAAAGTGTATGAATGCGATACAATTAAATTACCACTAAAAGTGTACGAATGTACTATATGATAATTTTTATGCTAGTGAAATGAACATAATGTCAATTGGTCCATTTTTGTCCGTATGTTATAATTATACAACGTACACTGGGTCTGTGATAGCCAGGCCCGCCGTCTTAAGGGGGGGACTAGGGGGGCTGCATCCCCGGGCCCCCAAATTTTAGGGGACCTAAAGCAGGAGAATAAAAAGAAAAATGGCATAAAATGCAAATACACTTGTGCACAATTTCTATTGAAATTGCACAAAAGTAGAATTATCAGGAATAAAAATAAATATTTTCGTCCTCGCTTCGCTCGGGCACATTTCCATTACTATTTAATATATTTACAGTTAAAATTAAAACGCAATATTTCAATATTGGCTTTCACACTATTTACAATATTACCGATTTCGGGGCAAAAAGGTAAAGATAATAATTAAGTTGCACTATTGACAGATATATGTAGGGTTCCCATAGTGGAATGTAGCCCCGGGCCCCAAAATTTCTAAAGACGCCGCTGGTGATAGCATTGCTTCTTATACGCGAAAATTTGAAGTAGGTTTCACAAACTGCTTGTGTTTTACTTTTGAGATGAGCAACGAAAAAGTCGGAACGTTAGAAAAATGGAATGTGGACCAAACATGAATCTAAAAAAAGCTGCAAGTTGAAAAATTCTTCTGTAGCCAGCTAAATTTAAAAATTTCACAATATATGTATCACCTGAACATCTAAAGGTGTTAGTTGTCACAAAAATTCCAATGATTACGGATAATTCTCCAAACGATTTATATGAATCAATATACGAAAAGAGTATATGGACGCGATTTAGGCTACTGGTGCACATTTTGTGGACCTAATACACGTTCTTCAATAAAATATGTCTGCAAAATTGTAGCGGTCCTTGAATCACCAACTTACGAAATCGATTAAAAAATATTGCTCTTTAAAATTATTTAAACCGAAACCTTCCCTCGTTCTTCGTCTCAGGTTTCTCGTTTTCATGAGATGTTTTTCTTTCTGTTCAAGTACAACAATATTCAAATTAAATTACAGAATATTGGAAAACCGGTACATCAGACGATCAGAGTAGAGAAGCGTTTACATTTATCACTGGTGTTATGAATAGATTGATAATAAATTTCAGCGCATTCGTATATATTTTCCTAGTGCTTTTGTATACACTTTTAATTAGCGTTTTTGTGTAATTTCCTTTAGCGCTTTCGTACGCTTTTCTTAGCGCAATCGTACAACTTAAAACGTGCTACTTAGCTCTTTTGTACTGTAGCCTGTGAGTTCTCTACTTTGTTAGTCGCCCCCCCCTCCTCTCTTGAAAATTCTTGACACGCCTCTGCTTATTTATATATCTTCATTGAGTACTGTATATAGTGTTCCAGAAACAATTTATTCCCAGTCACCTCTACACTTTTTTTTTTTTTTTTTTAAATCTTTACATTTTTTTACACAATTTGCAATGAATATTATGCGCCTCATGTAATGCACACCAGGTGGCTGTCTGGTGGCTGCACCTTTTTTCAGGCGCAAAAGATTGCTGGTTGTGCATGATCTGGAGCCTGGTGTGAAATTCATGTACTAAATGCTCAGTGTAGTTCAGGATCGGGTCGAACTTGCGCGCAGCTTGCAGGTTTAGAGTAAAATTGCAGGTTTAGAGTAATCTGCAGATTCATAAAATTCTGCAGATTCATAAAAAAAAGGGTGAATATTTACTAAATTGAGTAGGTTGCCGTGAGCTGTTTATGGATCAATAACCATTTCGTGAAGATAATTATATACAATTATAAAGTTGAAGATTAAGTAAATTGTAATGGATTTATAAATAATCAGCTGCAGATATAAAAATAAGATTAAATCTTTAGCAAACTTCAATTAATTTATAAATAATTGGCATATTTACAAATAGGAATGTATATTTTGTCAACTGTGACTATTTAACATAATTAAATTATAATAAGTGTGACTGTTTACGTTAATTTTTTTAATAATTACTATAATAATTATTTATAGTGCTATTGTTTGCAAATTCACTAGAAGTACTCTATTTACAGAATTATTGATTATTTAGCTCATAAATAATTAATAAGTATATGACATTTTAGTGAAATTTGAACGAGAAACATGTTTAAAAGAAGCATTTCAAATTTTACACGCCACATACATGTCGGCACTCATAGCCGTAACCACGTAACTCGGGAGTTACGTCTGGGGGAAGGGGGAGATTCATACAAATTATGCGTTTGGCCAATATTGCTTTTATGAAAAATAATTATGATAAATAATTGTACCCTTTGTAGAACAACAATTGCCCAATACTTTGTCTACAGACCCAGTAGCGGATTCAGTCATGTGATTTCGATGTAGCCTATATACGGATCCATGAGATGTAGTGAGGCTGTAGAAAAGCACAAATGTTTGAGCGAAGCAGGGGTGAACTCTTTTAACATTTTTATATAATATATATAAAAAACACGCTGTGTTAAAAGTTGTTTTTGATTTAATTAGTAATTCTTCTTGATGTTATCTCTCTTTTTATCCAGTTTCTCTTATTTTTTTCCGGTTCGTTATCGAAGGGAAGATGGCCATGCTCCAATGGATGCCATGTAAGCAGGGCTATACAAAATACAAATATGCAATATTTAACAAATGACGTGGTCGAACCTTCAACATAGAGAATCGGAGGTGAATATAACAATTTAAGTATGTTACTCATGATTAATATTATTGAACGAGCGTTGCCGGGACGAATTGTTTTTTTACATTATTAAAGTTCCAAACATGCATTTTCAAAGCAATTTTTAGATAACTTTACGAAAATTTCTTTTTTTTTTATTTCTTCTTTCCCTTTTCTTTTACTTTCCTTAATTTTTCCTTTGACTTTTCGTAAATTTGGAGGTATATGAATCATGAAATTTTAGAAAAAATATCACCAGGGGTTCCTACAGAGGCGGGGGGGGGGAGGTGCGTGAAGCGAGTATTGCAACAGAGATTTTGGGGGATGTTTCGTTCTCGTCGCATCAATAAATAACATGAAAAGAGAGAGTTATTGAAATTGCGCAATTATTTGACGTATTTTGAATCTATGATAATTGCTTTTGCTATCTTCGCCTCAGGTTTTGCTGATCTTTGATTTAGTATATTTACATCGGCTGGTCTCGCGACTCCGTGTAAACGGCGGTCGAATACGCTGCTTCTTATTAATTGAATGCAGTCAATAAGCGCCGAAGGCCCCTGCATTTTGCGCTACGTCACTGCTTACATCAACGAAGAAAAATTATCTTCCAAAGCTATTATTAAAATGAATTACGCAGATCATAATTAACGCAACCTGTTTTTGACAATGCAGGATTATTTGTTGTAAGGAAAAACAGTACTTGTGATTTCTGGTTGTTAACAGGAGCAGTAATATTGAAATATCGAATAACGTTAAATAATCTTTCTTTTCCGTTTCATTACAGAACCACGTATATAGATTCTCATAGTTTGATTCAAGACAACGATCCCAAACACACCAGCAACCACACTAAACGATACATGGACGAGATGAACATAAATTGGTTGAGGACACCTGCAGAGGGCCCGGATATCAATCCAATTGAAATGATGTGGGCCACACTGAAGACCTTGATACGGGAGGAGGTGCAACCGCTAACTATGGATTAATTAGTGAAGGGAATCGAGGAATTTTGGAGAAGCAACGCTGTTTTGCCTGAGCAAATATCAAAATATATAGATAAGGCGGTAGCGGTATATCCGAAAGTCATTGAAAATGAAGGTGGTCCTTCAGGCTGCTAGTACGTTTGTACGAAACAGCCAACCATGATTATGTTTCAGGTACTAATAACGGTAAATCCCGTGTTTGTAATCTTTGTATTGATATGAGAAAGGCGAGAATGTATAATGGGTGATAGAAATTCAACATTAAATTAATTCCTTAAAAATATTATTCTCACATTCTCGAAATTATGTTGAAGTTATGAAATGCTGATATCGCGCTGTTCGTAGAGTTAACTGAATTTACGTTTTGGGCAAACATCATACAGCATTTCTCATTTAGTGATGGATGCATCTGTTACAGTTAACTGCCTGTTCATTGCAATAAACTGTAATACTATAGATTTATTACATTACTTACGGGCAATTTAATGATAATTATTAAATAGATAAGAAAGAGTTCTCTGTCAGATCTCAAATGCGCAGCACTTTTAATTTATCATAATTGCGACTTTTGCGTGATCACAGTAATAAAATGATTGTGTACATACTTAAATTCCAAAATGATTAGTATAAAGGATAATTTTAAATTACACGTACGAAAGTTACAGTCCCTTTAGTTAAATAGTCTGTTGCAAAATACAAATGTTATCGTAACTGGAGTATCAGATGTATCAATATTAATTTTATAGAAGTAATTATTTTATTTTTTCTGTCATTGTAAATTGAAATGTGATGTACATGTAACTCCTGCAGAATGCTGTTTACAATAATACTAATTGGAAAGAAACGGAATGATTTTTCCGGACAAAAAAGGCATATTTTGGAACACTACAGCTTTTGTGTTAGTCGTTCACATAAATTTCAAAGACATGTTTATGAATGATAAATAACTCAAACAGTCACTGCTAATATGAAGTCTTACGAATAAATAAGCTAGGGACTGTTCTGAAGAACGGTTCCTGGTTAAGGGTACGGTAGAATATTGCAGATCACCGACTGGAGTTGTTTATAGGAGATGTTGATTTGTGAATCGCCATAGTTTGTAGATATTTTGGGGGTCAAGGTCCTTCGCTTTGCAGATGTATTTTCAACTTAATTATATTGTTGAAATATATCACAAAATGAAAACTTAGATTTAGTCAATGAGACACATCGCAACATCTTTTTTTTATCAAAGCTGTCATGTAGGGGGCTGAAAAGTTTCCTGGGTGGCTCAAAGCTGTCATGTAGGGGGCTGAAAAGTTTCCTGGGTAGTTTTTCGGAGGTATTTGGAGTAAACGTTTTGGTTTCGCTGAGGGGTAATTACAGCTGGATTACCTATCAGGTCAAGACTTTGCTTTACTATACCTGTAGCGGCAACGATGTGCCAACAGTAAATATACTGTTTTGATCCAAAATATGCCTATTAAAATTAATAGTATATTGTTGCGTTTGCACTATGTAATGAGAATCACTTGACTAAAAGCGCATGAAGGCATGATTATTACAAATAATGAATTTCGGCATGTGATAACAGATTGAACTAACGAATCGTGTAATGCCTTGCAGATGCGACAATGTGCTTTACGAATATATATATATATGTAAAGAAAATTTGAACTAAAATTATATGCAATGCTCTAAAATTTAAAGTATCAGCTTCATTTAAAGCATCTGTTTCATTTACAATGCCAGTTTCGTGTTTATTTTATTTTCAAAAGAAAAATATATTGGCCACATTAATATAAAAACTACCATTGCTTGTTCGAAAAACTAAGAGGACTGTAACATCGGACAACTGTAATTCTGTTATTGTTTTTGTAACTGGAAGATACTTTTCATTATTCATTCCCTTACTATCAAAAGAAAATAATTAATTTAACTAAAATATACATTTACCACAGCATCTCCCTCTGGTGAACAATACAAGACCATCGCAAATTGGCGAAAGATATTCGAACAGCGTTTCACAAACTTGTTATAAAAAGTCTGATTTTTATTTTTAAAATGTGCTGAAAATGTTTTGAATATGGATGAAATTAACTCTTGTTAAATTTTTCCTCAAAAATTCCCCTTTCAATGAATAATTGTATTCTATGTTTTCAATGAATATTTCACTGCTGCAGAAAGACAAATTCAAAATTCCCTGCTGATTGTTTTTTCCTCATGTCTTGTCGGGTGGGCAGTTAAAATATTCCCGCTGGATCGCTGTGTTAAATTAAATACTTTAAGATGTAACTACCACATGACAACCTTATAATAGTACAATAATTTTATTCCTATACCAAGTGCAGATTTTTAATAAAGGAATAGCACTTCAGAAAATAAAATTTACAGCTTCAAATGATAATGTCATATTGTGAACAATGTAATTAATACGAAAAATTATGTAATATTTCGAGATAACAGAGTGAAAATGATATAATTAAAACGAACTTATTGGCCTGCTCAGTTTTATTTGATACGTAACTGACCTGGTTTCGCCCATCACGTGAATTTCCAAGGCAAACGTTACTCAAGATCACAATAAAGTATAATTAAAATTAAAATAACTGTAAAGTAGGACTGACAGAAGCAAACTGCTTCTGTCAGTTCTACTGTACAGTTATTTTAATTTTAATTGTATTTTATAGAGATATTTACTAATGTTGGCCTTGAAAATGCACGTGATGGGCGAAACCAGGTCGGATCATATCAAATAAAACAGAGCAGGCCAATAAGTTCGTTTTAATTATAATACGAATAAACCATACAAAGTTTACCAAAAAAATAAATGGAAAATTCGTTTGTTATTAATATTAATACAAAAAATTTAAGTACATGTGGTATCCAGCAGTGGAGTGTTTTACCACTCTTTAAACCGTCAAGGGACTACATTCTCCAAACAAAGGAAGTATGGGCATGGATATGTGATGGGTAAGTGTAGGTTCCGTGCGCGACGGCGGTTTCGCCCCGGACGGTTGAAAAGGTATGTATCGCAGGAGAGGCATCAAACCCATAATATTGAACTTTCAAACCGCCCTCCGAAAGCCAGTATTATGGGTTTGATGCCTGTCCTGTGATAACATATCTTTTCAACCCTCAGGGATCAAACCGCCGTCGCATGCCGAACCCCATACCCATCATACCCATACCTCATTGAGTCATTGGTTATGAGAAGGTATAGTCCCCACTCCCTAGAGACTTAAAGAGTGGTAAAACACTCCACAGATGGATCCAATATGTACTTTATTACTCAGAATTAATATAACATAATGAAGGGTGTTGTAAGTCGTTTAACACGTGACTTCCGCTTGTTAACTTTGATAAAAGTTAATTTGGAGATAATTGTAACATAATTTTATACAAAATTATAAATTACTTCAGTTATCACTTCTTCGTTGATACTTATTTTTTAATATGTAGCATACAAATATTTGACGATCTCACACAGTAAAAATAGCCCCAATTAAATCAATTATTTTTCAAAGGAAAGGTAAGAGAATTATTCTTTTTGTGTACTAAGATGAAAGTTTTTGGGAGATTGAAATAACTCTCCTGGCATTACAGCCTGTTAACTGAGTCATACATTTTTAAACGTATTATGGGACGTTTTCATCAATATTAATATCTCTTACCATCATCATATTGTCTAATGATGTCATCTTCAAAGAAAAAGTCACAGTTGAAGTAAATCAATCATTTTCCTAACGAATACGTAACCATTTTTTGTTTGTTTTCTAAGATGCAAGTTTTTGGGGGGTTGAAATAACTCTCCTGGTATTTACAGCCTGTTAGTCATACGTTTTTCAACGTATTATGGGACGTTTTCATCAATATTAATTTCTCTTACCATCATCATATTGTCTAATGATGTCATCTTCAAAGAAAAAGTCACGAGGGAAGTAAATCAATCATTTTCCTAACGAATACGTAATCATTTTTGTTTGTTTTCTAAGATGCATGTTTTTGGGGGGTTGAAATAACTCTCCCGGCATTACAGCGTGCTAGATGCGTCTTACGTTTTTGAACGTATTATGGGACGTTTTCATCAATAATTATTAATTTCTCTTACCATCATCTTATTGTCTAATGATGTCATCTTTGAAGAAGAAAATCACAACAG
The DNA here is from genome assembly GCA_034694985.1 of Campodea silvestrii. NCBI lineage: Eukaryota > Metazoa > Arthropoda > Diplura > Rhabdura > Campodeidae > Campodea > Campodea silvestrii. The sequence continues at coordinate 9,640 of JAQFYR010000992.1, forward strand.
AAGTAAATTAATCATTTTCCTAACGAATATGTAACCAATTTTTTTTATTTTTCTAAGATGCAAGTTTTTGGATGGTTGAAATAACTCTCCTGGCATTTACACTTTTTACAGCCTGTTGGTCATACGTTTTTCAACGTATTATGGGACGTTTTCATCATTATTAATTTCTCTTACCATCATCATATTGTCTAGTCATGTCGTATTTAAAGAAAAAATCGCAAGAGAAGTAAATTAAACATTTTCCTAACGAATACGTAAACAATTTTTGTTTTCTAAGATGCACATTCGTGGGGGGTTGACATATCTCTCCCGGCATTACAGCCTGTTAACCGAGTCATACGTTTTTCAAAGTATTATGGGACTTTTTTTTTAAGATTATTTTCTCTTATAAATCATCATATTCTGTATGGTGATGTAGTCTTTAAAGAAAAAATTGCAAAAAATCCCAACAAAAGTAAAATAGTAAATCAATAATTTTTTACCGAACAGTCGAACACGTAACGATTTTTTTGCATTCTATTGTGCCAGTTTTTGGTGGTTGAAATAAGTCTCTTGGCATCGCAGCTTGTTAACTAAGCCATACTGTAATAATCAAATACATTCAAAGTGCAGGAATGATTGTAATGAATTGAAGATTAGTTTATAGCAAAAAAAATCATTCAGCCGCCAGGATTCCTTTGTGTATTTTTTTTATTATATTTGTACATTGCATTATTTCATACAGTTTTCAACGTATTATTGAGCGCTATCTTAAACATTAATTCTTCCTAACGTCATTATTTTGCTTATCAATGTCATTTAAAGAAAAAAATTGCAAATAAAAGTAAACAAATTATTGTTGTTAACGAAACGAACCAAATCTTCCTTGTACTGAGATGCAAGTTCTCGGGGGTTGTGAAAACTCTCCTGGTATCACAATCTATTAAATAAATTATGCACCAATTCAAATTGAACCCCAAGTTAAGGAATATTACTATATTGAATTATATTGTCACATCAGAGAGTAATTTCTATTTCTGGCATCCGATTGTCTGGTGAAGTCATTTTTAAAGCGAAATCGCGACAGAAAGTAAAAATCAATTACTTTTCAACGAAAATGAAACCAAATATTTCCATACTGAGATTCCAGGTATTGGGAGTTTGGGGATGCTTCTGTATACATAGTGTTCGCAATGATACTGCAGATTTTTTTTCGTATTTCAGCCTACTTCCATTGTTACACAGAAGAATAACAACTGACACATCTCCCACTCCTACATCACCAATTGCAGAAGCCTACATTATCTCACTGTGGAACACCATTACCTCCCTGGAAGATGTAACCCGTTCATCGAAATTTGTAACCAATATGTTGCTGTTCTGTATTGTAAAAATAT
>JAQFYR010000993.1:0-11015 GCA_034694985.1 Campodea silvestrii
TTACTCCATTATTTTTGTTCTATTTCTTGATAACTAGGTAAAAACTCAGGAGAATATTACAAAGATGACCTGTGGACGCTAATGTTCTCTGAAATTAGCGATAATCGTCTGCTTCGAAATTATATAAGCTTTACAAATGTTAAAAACTGTATTTTCTTTAATGTCGACAGTGCCCCAAAAGATGCATCTATCACAACAGGTTCGCAGTTGTGAATGTAGAAAAGTAATTTTAGAAGTTTGGTATACAAAGCACATATTATCATAAAACTGTAGTGAATACTTTCGAATACATGTAACCTACAACATTCATAATTTAAATGCAGAAATTATCATTTTGGTAAATGTGCGGAAATACCTTTGCACTGAAAATGACTGTGCGGAAATATCCAACTGTTTTTTTTTTCGTTTCATAATTTGCATTTAATTGTGGAAAAAGTATAGCAATCGACTTTTTCGTATTTTAAAATGCGTGTTTCGAGAAATGCATCATGAGTCCCGATATTATTGAACGAAAAGGTGGAACTGATTTGGATTGCCTCAGTCTCGGTCTCGTCTCGAGTATCTGTGTCGACTTTTATATATAAAAAAGTTTTCAACTTTATAGGAAAAAAAGTTTTCAACTTCGTAAAAAAACGTAAAAAATCACGAAATTAAAAAAAAAATTGAAAGAAATTGAAATTATTAGCATAAAAATCCAGATTGCAAAATAACGTTTCAGTCTCGTTACGACTTGTCTATAGTCTTGGTCTACTCTCGGTTTTGTCTCGTTTGAAATTTAATAGGTCTCGATCGTGCCATGACATATACCTGACGAGATCGAGACTAATGTAATCTCGTCTCGTTTGCATTCTTAGAGACCACCCCCTTCCCCTTTCCAAGAAAAAACTCAAAACTCCCGAGCAGCCATTTCTTCCTAGTATCAAAAACGTGTTTCAAATATTATTTCTAAGATTAACAAAAACCCAGAAACAAACGTTTTCTCGGAGCTGCCACTAACTTCTGTTCTAAACCCCCCAAAATGTTGGTGACATGTTTTCCCTTAGTTTGACCTATATGCGGAAACAGAGAAAAAAATAGTTTTTACATGAAAATGCTAATAGGGGGGAATTTTACTTGCTAATATTTTATCGGGAAAAAATGAAGAAGATAGTAATAATGTAAAATGAAAAAAGTTTACAGAAGGGAAAAATCTGTATTATAAAGAGACAGGGGCAGTGATGGTATAAGGCCGGTTGGTGGATTGAGACGAGACCGGTCTTGTTTTGAAGTCTATACGAGAGCGATTGTTGCTGGATGGAAACCCAGATTCGAAGATTTTGATACGAGATCGAGTACAAAATTCTCTGATTTTGAATGACTCGATCGCGACTATAACGGTGATATATGGCACTTATAAAATACAAATTATTATTATTATAGAAATAGTGGTGTGGTCAGTAAACGGTGAGCACTGAATCACCTGACTTTCGGGATGAGAACGAGACTATATAGTGTTTAGTCTCGGTCTTGTTTTGAAAATCGATGTGATACGTTTAATCTCGACGTACTGAACCAAATTAAAAGTAATATATATATTTATTTAACGCAATGACAGACAAAGATCCAGTGCATGTACAGATAGGTTTGAAACCATAATTGAAAAAAAAAAAAATCTACATGTTTCTGTAAGTTATAAAAATATACATTTAGAGAAATCCAACCGAGAAAAGAACACATATAGGGCTCTTGTAAATAATTTATTATGTTATGATTATATCTGGATAATGAACACGCTTTATGTTTGCGATAATATGCTTTAGAGAGAAAGTGTTGGTTTGGATTATGTCGTATACATTTAGTGTGTTATTCAAATGGTTTAAGTAATATTGTGAACGAGTTATGGGGCAGTACATTGAATAGTTTCTAGAACCAATATTAGAGCTGAAAGGCCGGTTTGAACGTAAGCGTGTCTGTGGTGTTAAGAAGTTTATTTTTGCTAGAAGTTGTGGAGAATCTATTTTGTTTTTTAGAATACTGATAAGGAAAGAAACAGAGGAACCTATACTCGTAAAATATATTGATGGTAAGTCTAGTAGGTCCAGTATATGAGTGTAATCTGCTCTGTGGAATTCCACGCCTGTTTTAAAACATACGTACTTTACGAAGTTTTTCTGTAGCTTTTCTATTCTTATTTGCAGCGTCTTTTCAATGGGATACCAGATTGTTATCCCATAGGTAATAACGCTTTTAATGAGAGAAATATATAGGGTTCGCAGCACATCAACAGAGGTAATGGATTTTGTATAATACTTGAAAAGACCGAGTTTCCGATTTACTTTAGCCGTTATGTAATTTACATGTTTAGCGAAAGTGAAATTTGATTGGAAATATACTCCCAAGTCTTTCATTTCTGTGCATGTCTCAAGTGGATAGTTATTTATGGTATATTTATATTGAGTTGTGTTTTTAAGCTTCGAAATAGACATTACTTTACATTTAGATATATTGAGATTTAAATTGTTATTATTGCACCAATCCAGAAGGGAGTCCGCATCTTTTTGTAAGTTCAGGCTATCAGTTTCGGTTTGTATTTTCCTAAAGATTTTGCAGTCATCTGCATATAATAAATGATCTGATTTTAAGGTCGTTGTTAAATCGTTTATGAAGATTATAAATAACAGTGGTCCCAAGACAGAGCCTTGAGGGACGCCGCTGGTTACGGTAGTAGGAGAGGATATTGCGTTATTGAAAATTACTTGCTGTGTTCTACCTGAAAGATATGATTTCAACATTGAGAGTATATTTCCTGTTATTCCAAGAGAAGCTAACTTCGACAGTAAAGCAGAATGATTTACGGTATCAAACGCTTTACTGAAGTCAGTATAGATCACATCTACTTGTGCGCCCTCTGATAATGCATTTGTTACAAAAGAAGAAAATGATGTAAGATTTGTAATAGTGGATCTGTGCTTCATAAATCCGTGTTGTTGCGGAAATATATATTCTTGAAAGTGGTGTCGTATGTATTTACATATAATTTTTTCGAAGATCAGTGAAGGAATGCTAAGTTTTGATATAGGTCTGTAGTTTGTGATTAGATGAGGATTACAAGATTTTGGAATTGGGATAGTTCTTCTATACAAAAACAGTGCAATGTGAAAGGCAATTCATTAGATAGCACACATATAATTATAAGCGTTGATATGAAGGAAGTCTTCTTGAGGCTCGGGCGCGGTTATACGTTCTTAAGTGGAAGTGGCCTCGGTATCAGCTAGACAAACCAGGTTAATCCCATTTACAAACTAGCTACTCGATTACGATTACGCTCGTTTAAATTGGAAAATTATAGATGATATTTAGCATCTTCAGAAATACAAACCATTTTAATTTTAAAAATAGCTTTTAGAGCTAAACTTCAGGGAAATTGCCCTTATTGCATTTAATTTCTACAAGGGGATGCTTTGAAAAACTGTCCTTAACGTCATAGTTAATTTTAATTATAATATATTTAACTGCTTGTCGATATGTTGCTGTCTGTTTAATGGGCAATATTCAAAATATGCACACGTGCCGAAAAACATACAGAAAGTATACAAAGTTTACTTAGTGTACAAACACAAAAAATGCGTTCACGAACATTTTTTCGCACAACTTGTAAATATGCTGTATTACTCCTGTCTTTCTAAAAAAAGTTAACGCTAAATATTAACCCTTTAACAAGCATAGGTATCTTCCAACGTTCAAACATTTGGTTTGCATACAGATCTTTTTTTTTTAAACCGTTTTTAATATGGATATTAATATTAAACGAGCGTGCTTGACTGCTTGTTTAAGGCTTGTGGATAAACAGTCTTGGGTTCGGTCTCGGTTAGTGAGTTGAAGATTCGTTCTGGTTCCAGTTAAACGATTAAAGGCTCCACTAGGTGACAACAATATCATACATATTTTATTCGAAATATGTGCGAAGCGCAAATATATTGCAAATGATGACTTTTTAATCTGAATTTGATGCAAGGGTTTTAAAAGATACTAATGGTTTGTTTAAAAATACTTACAAATCTCCCACTATAGTTTCAAATACTTGCAATACTTGTTCTTTCACAAAAAAAACACACTTTTTCATTACTTCGACTTCAGTTCTTCAGAACGACTTTGGTGCATGGCTATTGGTCACTTGGATGTATTAGTTGCAATTTCTTGTCCAATACTTATACAGCATCTTCCTCATATTGTGCTCTGAAATAAATACAAATTATGAACATAACGCTGTAATTTCTATAACGGATATGTCAGATAAGCATATAGTTATGAATATTTGCCAGATATAGAATTAATACCTTAGTATTCAGTCGATTCTAATCAGAATGATATATTTCAAGAAAATAAAGGTTGAAATTTCTTCTAGCTTTTGGGTTTATGCGCGCCATACTTTCAACACAGCTGATTGATATCTAGCATACGAACAGGATATAATAATTACATTGGCTTAGAACCAGCGAAGATATAGATTTCCTTTTGAAATTTATTTGCACAATTTTTCCATAGTGCTAATGTGCAAGTATGCCTTCACTAATCACTGAATTACAATAGCATGATGAGTAGGTCTATACCGCTGACTCCAAGATCACGCATAGATCTGTCTCAAAGTTGTGGAATTTATTTTAGTAGCGACTAACGAGCAACTGCAAACGTGTATAACAAAAAAACAATGCACATTAATTATTTCTTACCAGGACCTATATATTATATGGGAATGGTAGGCGAGACCGTTTCGGCGCCGCTAAAAAAATAATTTTGTTTTAATTTTTAGTTTCATAGATTCCTACATGTAATGGTAACTGACCAAAAGTGAGGTAAGGTTAGGTAAGGTAAGGTTTTCTTGTAATAAAGCTGATGACAAAATTGTAGCTGTACCAAAATGTGGGTTTATGAAAATGGAAACCCGGCAGTAACTAACATGAATTATTATTATTCATTTTATTAAACAATTCAACTGGATGGACTTTAAAATTATTTTAATAACGCATGTGCAAAAAAAGTGAAAAAAAATATATGGCGCCGAATTGTCCTCGCGCCGAGTTGTCATAGACGATATATATAATATATATATATTAAGAAATATATATATATATTAAGAAATACGCCTCCGTATACTTTTGATTTTCTGTCTATACATTAGAAATGACGAGATAATTTATCAAGTTGCCACATTATTAATTGTAAAAGCATTCTAAGAAGAAAATTTCCCACAATGAATATAATACCAAAACTGATGGAACTACTGTACTTGTTCTGTACAATATGATTTTAAGACATCAAAGCAACACAAATATATTGTAACAGTCTACCAGATATTACCACAATATTGAAGGTAAAAATAATACCGCAGTACAAAATATTGCTTAAAAAAATTTGAAATAATAAACATTTATCAAAATTATTCTGCGGTAATTATGTATTTTACTATGTATTATTATTTTTTTTTTTTTCAGATGATACGTGCTAACTGAAGAGTTTTTGCACGATGTACTTCTAATCCATACAGTTCTCAAAGTTTCTTATTCTGGTTAATAATTCTGGTTGGTAAATAATGATTATCCATGAAAAATCTTATGGGCGAATTTTCGGAATTCATTAATAACTTATCCATTCATAAGTTCATGGTATTGACAGGGCCATTTCACACCTATTGAGACTGCCTTCCTGATCAAGCATGCTCTAGCATTAACACGGGTGTCAGTTATTCAATCAAATATTATGTGCCGAAATCTTCTAATTGTCCGCACAAGCAAAGTCCATCAGTTTCTTTTATTTTAAATCTTGCAAAATAACTTTGAAAACTTCCATGATTTGTTATTTGTTGATTGAGATATTTGTCCGAGATGAAAAATCGTTTCTCTACTATTGTGATAAATTTGGCTTTTCTATTATATATGCATCATATTCTGATTGCCATTTTTCCATCATCTGTCTCTGTAGAAGTAAATTCAAATTTGCTATAGGCTCTTTAATTAAAATATTTGTACCAGGTGCTTCTGTGGTTAATACCCCTTCTTTAGCCAGATTATCAACAGTCTCATTCCCATTGTTTCCTTCGTGTCCCTTTATCCAGTAGAGTGAGATTTCATATTTTTTCATTGTGTTTTCTAATATTTTGACTGCGTCCATAACTGATTCCGAGTAATTCTTTCTGTTTGTCAATGCCTTTAAAGCAGATTGTGAATCGCTAATGATATGAATAGGCCCTGTTTGTTCTGTTGACAGTGAAGTATCTGTAATATATTGTAGAGAATCTTTGATTGCGTAGATTTTTGCCTGAAATACTGAACATTAATCTTTCAACTTAATAAGTTTCTCAATGATTGGAGTGCTATTTGTACTGTTTTTAAAAATTACATATCCGGCCCCAACATTGTTTCCGATCTTTGAGCCATCAGTAAAGATAGCTATTCCGTCAAAGTTTTCTTTTTCATTTGGCCACTTTTGAATTGATGGGAATTTTGTTGATGGATGTGGAAGTGAGACCCAGCTTACATATGAATCAAATGTTTCGGAGTTGTTAAGGCTATTGTATTTGGTGTTGATTTTCTTTGCTTGTAGGTGAAGAGGGGGCTGTCCAGATAAAACATGTAAAAGATGATTGGAAACTGTTCTGTAGCATTTAGTTATTTTTATAAGGTAAGGTCTAGACATACTCATTAGATTATCACGGAAGAATTTTATGTGGCACTTGTCTCCCCATATTTCTGCTCCATAGAGGATCATTGGGCATATTATTTTTTCATACATTTGAACAAAAATCTCAGGCTTGACTCCCCATTTTTGTCTAACCATGCTTGCAAGCCTTAATGCCAAATATTTTATCTTGTTCTTCATACATGTAATGTGTTCCTTAAAGGATAGTTTATCATCTATTGTTATTCCTAGATATAAAAGAGAATGAGTCCATTTAATCTGTTTGCCCATAAAAAGAACTTTTGGGAGTTGCTGAATATTTCTACGCTTGTTTTTCATAAATACCATATTAGTTTTCTCTGTACTGAATTCCAAGCCAGCTGTATTTGCCCATTCCGTGCATATCTCAAGGCAACTTTCAATTCTGTGCTTCAAATCCCATGCTGAGCTTCCTGGCACGACTAATATCAAATCATCGGCAAAGCCAAATATACCAACATTTTCGTTATCAAAGTGCGAACAATCTAAAAGTTCTTGCACAGCAATTAACCATAAAATGGGACCCAAACATGATCCCTGAGGACACCCTTTTTGAATATTAATTTCCGAATCAAGTAAAACTGCCTTTCTGTTCATCAGGAAATTTGTGGCGCATCTGAGGAGATTCCTGGGAATTTTCATGTCTATCATTCTCTGTAAAATATGTTTATGCTTGACCCGATCAAATGCACCTTTGATATCTAAAGATATCATAGCTACGTGTCGATTATTTGCTTTCTTGTTTTTGATATCTTTTATGACTTCTGAAATAGCATCACGGGTGCCTCTTTGTTTGCAAAATCCAAATTGCTTGTTATTTATCAATCCGTTTTTATGGATATAATACTGAATTCTGGTACATATCAATTTGTCGAATATTTTTCCTAGTAGGGATAGCAAGCTAATTGGTCTGAATTTGTGGTTTTTCTTCGGAATTAAAATGATTTTTGCAATTTTCCATAGCTCAGGATATTTCCCTTGATTCAAACAAAGATTTAAAAAATTTAGGAATATATTATCAAAGGTAAACACTATGATAGGAATTGCGATTGCTGGTATGTTGTCAACTCCGTGCGCTTTTTTACAGTTATATTGTGAAACCAAATCATGCAATTCGTGTAACTTGAATTTTTCATCATCTTCCTCATTGTATTCCACTACAGTTTCTTCAATATAGTCAGCTTCCTGTTCATATTCATCATTCCTGGGAAAGAAAGAGTCAGCATAATATAATATCGTTTCTTCTTTGGAACTAGTATAATTTCCGTCATCTTTCATGACTGTTGCGAAACTTGTGCTTACTCTTTTCTTTTCAAAAATGATCTTGGAAACAATACCGAAAGGATCGTTGTTAAGGTTATCCTCACAGAATGAGTTCCAATCTTTGAATTTTGCATCTGCTATCATGTGGTTGTATTTATTCCTTTCAGCTTTATACAACAGGATTTGAGTGGTGTCGTTTGAAGAGTTGACCGTTTTTTTTTTTAATTTATTTACAATTGTTTTTTGAGTATTTAACTCACTACTCCACCAAACTTTTGGGGCGTGTTTATGCATTTTGATTTTTGGAACTGACTTATTTAATGCATTCAAAATACAGTTGTTTAGGTACTCAATAAATAGTTGTGTTTCTGTCTCTGGCTCTCTGCACCAGTGATTGCCAAGTTGTCCAGCAGATTTTGTAATGTTGTTTCGTGTGTTTTCAATTCTTCCTGGAAATATTTCCAATCAGCTTTTTTGAAGTTATATTTTTCTTCAGGCTGACCTTCACTGATTACATTGGCTGCAATTGAGTACTCGAGATATGCATGGTCACTGCCTGATTCCTCGCTTAAGACTTTCCAATAATCCCCACTGTGGTGGTTTTATTGAGTTTAAAAAGAGTCAAATAAATCCATGATTTCCTGATCTCATTTCCGTATACTGTGAAGAAAGTTGGATTGTCTTCTGGAGTGTTACACAATTGAAGGCTACTTTGGAATATGAACGACTCTATGAACTCTTCCCTTACTGTCATTTTTATTTCCTCCCCATATGCTATTATGGGCTTTGAAATCGCCTCCTATAATGATTTTATCGTTTGCAAAATCTTTCATTACAGCATCTAATTTATTTAATAAGCTGTCGATTTGGTCATCAGGTGGTGCATACACTGAGACAATTATTAATTTGACACTATTTACAACAATTTCTACAACACAGAGATTTTCATCTGTGAATTTTGATTGAATTAAAGATTCACATTTGAAATTTTTATTTACAATTATTGCCGAGTTTGTACGGCGATTACTAATCCAGGACAGACAAAATAAATTAAATGCGTTTGAGAGTTGGTTATTCCTTCGTGTGCAGGGTTCTTGCACGAGAGCTACATCTATATTTTCCTTTTCCATTTTGCGAGTCAAAGTTAACATTGCTGTAATTTTTTTGGCTGCATTCATTTGTATTATTTTAATGCCCATAATTGGTTGTTGCTTTAATTCTATCTTTCGCTCTCATTTCTTGGGGACAGTTGGGGTTCCCAGCTTGATGGTTTGTTGCTATGTGTTGGTTCTTGTCTTTTATTAAAATATTCTGAGTTTCGCAATTGGGGCATTTCATTTCAGTGGATTTACAATCTTTTTGTAGATGATTTCCACCACACTTTCCACAGACATTCTTATCCTTTGGTAATGTACAATATTTGCTGGTGTGGCCGTATTTACAACATTTGAAGCATCTGGTCGGAGAGATGTTTTCTACCGCATGTGCTTTGTACCACCCAAATCCGAGCTTTTTCTTTGTAATAATACCATCAAATAAATTTGGATCTACATCAACGAACCAGTTTTCTCTTTTAATGTCTCTACAGGGCTTCTTTCCAGTTACCTTAAATTTGCATTGGAATTGAAGATCTCCTCCTGCTAGAGTTACAATGTCCTCGTTAAAGTGCATCAGATTTTCTACAAAATCGTTTTCTTTCAAACCGGCCTCCACTCCTGTGACAATGATTTTTGGATTCCTTCCCTTCGGATTCTGAAACTGAATGTTTTTCTGTCTTAACGTATCTTGCAATTTTTCTCTTTCTCTTGTAGATCCTGTAGACACTAGAATTTTGTTGTTTCTGGTTTTTCTAAGTGTTGTGAAGGAACACCCTACCTCTTCCGGTGTGATTAATTCTTTAACCTTAGCCAAGTAATCTGTATCTGTTCCTTCAATTGCAGTAGGAATGGTTATCAGTGTGGGAAAATCTCGGTCATAATTTGCATTCGTGACTGATGCGAATGATGGAGTCGTTTGTTTGTAACTGTTTGGTTCCTGTGGTCTCGGTATATGATGTTGTGTTTCTTGAATTTTCTTTTTTTCTACAATGACCTCTTTCAATACTTCAACCTTGCTCTTGAGTATTAAATTTTCCCTCATCATACCTCCTACTCCGACTTTCAGTTCATTTAGACATCTTTTAATATCATCAACGCTACCTTCTTCTGAATCGATTGCTGTTTCAATGATTCCAATCAAATAAAACATTTCTTGCTCGGGAGGTGTTACATCTTTTTGTGCGTTTTCTATATTATTGTCGCCTATATTTTGCATGCCTTCCTCAGGAACAGTATCATCTACTTTTGCGTTCTTCTCGGGTTGATGTTCAGACTGTAGATCTAATTCTCCTTGTGGACTTCTGACTCTCTTCGATCTAGGAGTGAGAGGAACTACACTTTGAATTAGTGAGACAGAATTTTTCCTATGTGGTGACTGTACCGGGGTAGCATTGGTTTTAATTGAGCTTGATTTCTGGGGTGATTGAATCGGGGTACCACTATTGCTGTTTCTTGTACTTCTGTTTGGTGAGGGAACAGGGGAGTTGTTTTTACTGTTACCTTTCAGTTTTTTGGAAGCATATGCTTTTACCATGATGGCAATAAACTCTTTGGCTGCTACATTTATTTCCTCTTGAGTGGTGTTTTGTGTGTCAGGAAACCTGCTCATTATTTCTAGTTTAACTTTCTCATTGTAAAAAGGTCTGTTGTTTAAAAAGCCTTTCTTTACATCCTCATTCGGAAATCCATCAAAGTCGGTAACGTTTGGAATCATTAATGTTTTCTTGGTTTTGATTTCAGACCTGCTAGAGGATTCTTTTATTTCCACATTACTTTTTTCTCTGGTTAAGTGCTGTTGAGGCACTTTATCAACATCTATTGGTTGGGGGGACGGGGGTTTAGGTTCATTTTGCATAATGATATCTCGTAGATTCGTCCTGAGGGGTCCCCACTCTCCATGGAGCCTCAAATGGGATGCCTTTAAAAGGTCACCAGGGTTACCCTCAGGATATAGCCCCCCTT
>JAQFYR010000994.1:0-11014 GCA_034694985.1 Campodea silvestrii
AGTGACAATTTATTAGTGAATTAGTGCATAGGCCTATGGAAAACAGTGTCAGCAAAACAACCAAGCTAAGCCTAAATGCAACTAGGGTGAGTGAAATACACCAACCAACCTATAACCTATTACAAAGGTACCGGTATGTCTTTAAATACTGCAAAAATGTGAACTTGAAATTAGCCGCGTAACCCGTTATTTTCGAGTAAAAAAACTTGACTCAAAATGTCGCAGATCCTTAACATCATGCTGTAAAGCCACAAAATTTAAATAATTATAGTTAAACATTTTCTTACCCTAGATGCAAGCAGCCTGCATTCATGAATGTATGAATCTCCAATGAGCCCTGCAGCCCAGGTTAATGTTGTAAGACAAGGTAGAACTTTACGATCCAAAACTTTTACTCGTTCTTGAAATAATTCCCTCTCATGTTCATTTAGTACTGGAATTCAAATCATAATATATTGCATAGTAAGTTATACGGTAAGCATTATTTGTTAAAAAAAAAAGTCCGGCCAAGGTAATATTTTTGTTTTTTAAATTACATAGTCTACAAATTACATAATGTAATAGGCCCACAACAAACTTTATGCCAACAAGGCGGGCACGGGGACCTACAATTTTAACATGGGATCTGAACCACACGAGAACGGCTGTTAGCAATGGGGTTTTTATCTAGACCTATTTATTTTCATCTACACTACAATTGTAATAAAGTTTATAAATACACTCCTAAACCATTAAGTTCATAGACTTAATTATTATAGTCTACAGTATTATAGGACACTGTTGATTTTTTTAAATTATTTACAATCACAAATTCTCAATAAAATATTTAAAAAAAAATCAATACTGATAACTATCTATATTCGCTTGTAAATAGTAAATACTATGCCAGATTGGTTTAAAATTTGGTTAATTTAAAATGTAAAAATTGCTTTTAAATCATATTTCAATCTCTATTTCATTTAAAAAAAATTGTCTTTAATTAATAATTATTTATGACTATGATACACTGAGCATATAATTTGACCTACCTGCAATAACTTTATTGTAATCCCTTGTAACCAAAAATACATTTTCTCTAAGAATTCTCATCTGATCTTTTCTTGTGTAAACTTCAATAGCTTGGGATGGAGTTTCAAAATGCAGTCGTTCCCAAAAATATATTTCTCGATATAAAACTAGTAAAGACCTGAGAATATAAGTTTGAGAAATTTAGACATCAAGGAGCGGAACCTTACAATGAAATTTACAGTTGAGTTTACTAAGGCATCTCAATTAGAACTTCATTTACACAGCACAATCTTAACTTGCAAGTTATCCTTGGATACTTATTTTCTGCAATTTGCATTGTTTAATTAAAATGTTCATCGTTGGGATTCTAAAGAATTCCTAGGTACCTCGTAATAATATAATAGTACCCGACATGGGGATGCATTACCATTCTTTATTCAAATAATGAAAGCTTTTTTCCACCGCCACGAAATTTACGATTTTAATGCACTTTATCATTTATTTTATTTGATGGTTCCGTTGTTTTGCGTTGTTCTTCACAATTTAATTTTCTCGTTTTATATGGAAAACCATATTCGTTATTTAGATAACCTTTATACTATTGATCATTCAGTTATAAAAATAGTCACTGGCATCCCTGTAGTAATAAGCAGAGCCTACTTTTAAAAACATGTAAATAAAAATTTTCCTGAATTTAAAACACACTCTTGCACAAGAATATTACAGCTAGGTTGTTTGATATAGACAATATTACATCACATACAGTAAAATAAATTGTCTTTAAAAATTTCTGTAAAAGATTAAAAATTTCACTTAGCTACAAAATAAGCAGCTTCCCATGTTTCATAATCTAACTTTCAAATTTTAACTGAACCTATTTTCCACTTACTTATCAAAATTCACCTCCAATAATCCTGGCCTGATTTGACTTTTCTTCATGAGAGGTACATTAAGTCTTCTGAGGGGATCTTTCTCAACACTTTCCGACCATTCCTGGTATCGCAAACGAATGTAATCATTCATAGATAACATTGTACCTTCATATGTCATTGCTACCTCTTGACCTACTCCTGTTTTTGGAAGGTACCAAGCATTTGAGAGAACCTAAAAGTCATTAACAAAATTATTTTCAAATTCTGACATTTATAAGAAATGCTTCTTTCTGGGGAGGGCCATTGGCATCCAACATGGCCCCAGTGTAAATGTGCAGGTTATACTCAGTGTAGGTTATACCCAGCAGTGTGTACGTATGTTTACTGTTACCATGGAAAATATACCGCCTATTCTTTCAAGATTTATTACTTTCAGTCAAATTAGTCTACACTCATTCGAGAGAGATCGCTCTTACGTAGCTAAATTTTTTGCATTAATATACAGGTTTCAGATTATTTATTTGGATTTCAAATAAAAAAACTTTGTTTTATGCTTGAAATATTGTTAAGAATACAAATAACGTTTCACATTTACAGCAATTTTGAAAATTACCTAGGGCTACCCAACCGGGTACCTCTGTTTGTCTGTTATGAAGCACTCATTCTTACCAGAAATTGTGCTTTGAGTCTTCTCTGCATCAGTCTGGCTACAAGAGCATTCCCAGAGTAGTGTGGAAAACATTCTGTGAGGTGGAAAGATTTACTTGATAATTCTGTTTGAACTAATGCAATATCTTCAGCAAATAATTCCCATAGCTGAAATAAAATAGCAATGATGCCTTAATTATAATCTTGAAGATTTAAACACTGAAAATGAACCTATACTGCTATACAATGTGCTAAATAAAACTTGCTTACACTGAAAATTAACCTTTTAAAAATACGATTCCATCCTTATTTAGTTACACACTTACACTGCAGAGTGCAGCTAGATGATTTATTGTCAATAAATAGTGTTTGTCCGCTTATTAAGAAATGTAACGTTCGAACAAAGGAAAGATAGTTCTTTCTTGATTTCAAAATAGGGTCCCATTACAAATTAATGTACTTGAAGAACTTTGGTTGCATTCTAACACAAAACATTGAACACAACTTGTGTTCAATGCCGACATTATTCTGAACAAATATCAAACAAGTATGGTAAGGTGGTGAATTTAAATTGTTTTGGAAATATGTGTTCTTTGAACTTTTGAAAATACTATGCACATAAAAATTAGCCTCGTGACTCACCACATATTACATACAGGCCTGTTGGCTATATAACAATTCTTAGTGTCGGACTGAAACCGCTACTGGTAACCATACTTTTTTAGATTATAAAATTGTATTGTCTTTCGGATATTTTGGGGTTACCCTTTCATCCCGAAACTGCTACTAATCAATCTATTTTAAAAGCTGTTTCAAACCTGCTTGTTGAAAATAGCTGTAAATTATAAGCGTACCTTAACAGTGAGCTTATCAGACAGTCTGGCAATTCCATCTCTTGCAAATAAATAATGGAAACATGTCAACATATCAACTCCTTCAGAAACTGTTGTTGCTGTTTCCAGGGTAACTTGAATTACATTCTGAACCATAATCTCAAGATCCTTAATCTTGTATCGATATCTGGAACATGACATTATTTTAGTGGGTTTCAAGTGGTAACAATGGTAACAAAATAAAGTTAGTGATTGAACTTTTACCTGGGTAACCGACTAACCGTGGATCCAAAGCCTAAAACTCGGCCCTGGGTACGGTACCCGAAAACAAGATTTCGTTCAATAATTTTACTGTTGAAAAGTGTTAACATTTTAACATATTTGGTATCATTTTAAAGCTTGTGAAAAGACGTGAAAAATAGTTTTAAATGTGTTTGAATTATTATTTCGCTAAGTCTACTAGTCTTTATATTTGATGCAGGTTAAATATTAAAAAAATTAATATGTACACTTACACAATCGAAATCACTAAATTCGTCCATTAACTAAATCTCATTTGTGAAGAAGCAACAAATCATGAGTAAAAATTTAGAATTGTAAAGTCATATCTGATGTCAAGAGTTTCATTTGATTTATAGTAGGCCTATAAGTTGTCTACCTAATAGATTGCCCTCGCAACCACGCTAAGTCAAGTTAATAATGGTACCAATGCTTAATTTGTTGATTACTCTCATCCCTTGCCTACATTTATTTTTTATGCCAATAAACCAAACTTCCGATCATAACGAAACAAAAAGGATTAGCAAGCAAGGAACTAGATGAGAAAAATACCATGTAAAATATTTAAATATATTAACTTTTGCATAGGTCTACAGTGTTTTATGATGTTTCAATTTTTTAAAGTTTTTTTAATAGGGTGCTTTCAATCACGTACCCGGGCAGTTCAACAAACAGGTGCGCAGGTCCAAAAAAATTGCTACACATGTGATCAGTAAAATAGCAATACCTGACGTAGTCTCTTATTTTGTTTTCTTATTACTATATTATGGTAGAAGAACTGATTTCTTAAAGCTTTCAAATTAGTAACGTACTATAACAAAATAATAGGACTGTCTATTCATGGATACGGTAGTTGAGCATCCAGGCCCTCATCACTAATTATATGGGTGGGTGCCACAGTACCAAACTGCATTATTACCGTACTTTAAAAAAAAAAAGTGTAGCAATCTCTATGGACATGTCACACAAATTAGACCCTCTAATAGCCAAAAACATATCCATGACTGTTCAGACATGTCTAGCAACAGAGGCATTACAATGGACAACACAGTAAGAATATATTGTCAACAAGATATTTCAGAGTTTCAGAGCATGTGACTCTGCTTTAAGATATATTACCATTCACAACTTGTCGATATATTTTGTAAGTTCATTTTCACATATTTTGATATACTTTTAAAACATGCCCATATTATTCACTGATAATCAGAGGAATTAGCAGGAAGAAAAGCATTAAAAGAATGAGTAGTTTACTCATATTTTGTAAAATTCCATAGTCTGGATACCTGCGTTTGTGACCAAGTACTAGAGTACCGTACCTCCGGAGTACCCACAGACAGCCCTAGTAACAATAAATTATGAGAAATGACGTATGCTACAATTTACACGTGCTGTAAGAAAACTGTGCACAATAAATTTGCTTAAAAAACAATCTGTAATAGATTAATGTTGCAAATTAACAATTCATCCACTACATCAAAAGTCAGTAATAATGTCTTTAAAAGTACATTCATCTATTTTGTAGCGTCATTCAGAGAAAATTAACAAACCCATCTTAAAACTAATTTAATTATTTTTACCTGTGCAACTAAAAAAAAGGATGGTGCATAAGCAGTACTGTAGTATTAAACTTTCTAGAAAAGAAACCTTTTAAAACAGGTAAATTCTAACTAAAAATCCCATTTCAAAATAAAGAAACAGAATCAAACACATATTCTTACTTTTGGTAATGTTCATGCCATTCACTAGCAGCAACATTGAGTATTGTATGCTTCACAACTTTGAGTTCCTTAAGTACTGTTTTCTCATATAAATCAGCTACCTCTAATAAACCTTTCAGTGCATCTAAACCTTTGTAACCACCAATACGTGGCCACGCTAATTTTGTACCTTCGTCATATCTGGAAAGATAAAATATTTATTACAAATCCTTTTTTTGTACACTGTAGCACTCGACTCCTAATAATATATATACTTAACTGAATAGAGGCAACTACCATATCGAGGGCTTGGAGCCACAACCGAATATATCCACTTTTTCCCAAAATGGAGTTATCATGCGCAGTAGACTCAAAACATGTATTTCCGTCATCCCACAAATGCATAAGTCCATAGCTACAGCCATTGCTGAGATCTGGTGTGCCCCAAACGTATATATCCATGATCAGTTTTTTCCGTGAAGCCACAACCGTATAACCACCAAAAAGTGCATACATATTTGACTTTATTCGATTGTGGCTTTAGGCATATCAACCAACTTTCGATATGTGGGTTTATGCCACAATCGAATAACTGCATACAAAATCATATACCGACTCATAATAAAGTTGAAATTTTTAAAAAGTACAAGTATTAGGCACTAGCAAACTTGCATGCTAGTAAAAAAGACCACTTTTAATTAATCTAAGAAAATTGTAAGCCGTAAAATAAATATCCGATTTAGGGGAAACAGAAGTAACTTTAAACTGCTCTACTGTAAAATTACAAAAAGTGGATATATTCGGTTTTGGCTCCAAGCCCTCGATATAAGCCTAGAATGTTACATTATATTTTATATAGGCCTACATGATTTTAAACAAAGATGAATTTCTAATGGAACTAAATTTAATTACATTTAGATACGCTAAATTGCTTATTTTAAAATCTTCTATTACTGTATAACATTTTAAAACCAAGAAAAACATAATTAAGCATAAAAAATACTTTGTACAGCTTGACATATGCATATATTAGAACAAAGACTGCTTAAGCGTTTTCATAAAACTCTGGAAAACATCCTACTGACCCTGGTAATGGGTTTCATCTTTCATGGTAAAATATATGCCATAGTTTGTTTGCTATAAAAGTCCCTTAAAATACCTGGTGGGTTTCCCACATCTAGAAAGGAATTGATACAATAACAAAATGTACGCTAAGAATTCTGGAAACCAACAAAGCTTAGCCTACAATAAAATGTGTACATATAACTATAGTTTCCTTACTTCCTTGTTTTCCTGGTGGTGTGGTTGGCCATTTTGGTTGTCTCATTGCTTGTTCCATCTGAGTACCCAAAGCATTCAATTCTCCTAAGATGTCATCAAACACAATTGATGGTGAAACTAAAAAAAGAAGAAAAGTACATTCAATTAGTAAACAAAACGAAATTAAAAAAAACATTTTATGTTTGTTTAGTTACAAATGTAGACTTTACAAATCACAATTAGGAGAATAGTTGTCTTCATAGTATTTACAAGCAATCGAGCATATTTGTAATAATATATCACTACACCAGTACTGTAACTACACTGATATTTGCCTACCACCAGTCAATATGCTATGCACTATGGAGGGTTTAATTTAGGTGTAAAAATCTGGTAAACTGTACTTTTGTGACAAATACACATGCTAAACTTGCTGGACCTGTAACTAGTTCATTTAGGGAACATTCAAAGTTTGTATTTTTTTAAAACATGCAATTTGCAAAAGGAAAGATGCACTATCCAGTATTTAGTTTGTTTTACATGCACTTTTATTTTCTGTGAATGTAAAACAAAACAGAACATATGATGGCAGGTTTGAGAGCCTGCTAAAGAATTTGGTTGATTCTCCATGCAGCACAACTAAAGATAATATAGCCCTAAACTTGAAAGCAAATATAACTACCGTATTTTCATCAGTATGTATTGAAAACAATCTACATCATAGGCTACAACACTCAAATAATTTTTTTGTTAATGATGAAATGGTTTTAATAAAATGTTGAATGGCTATTCTAATTAAATTAACTTACTATCAGATCTACATGATGAATCTAGTGATGTCTTTTCTGCAGTGGAATATGTTTGAGAAACTGGACGACTGGAGGTATCCAAACCCTGGAATAAACAAGAAAACAAATATTATAAGTAAAAGGTTCACTCAAAAACAATAACGAATATCATTTAAAAATTACACTGAGAATAATGTACAAAGGTGGATTTGAAAATATTTAAAAATGGAAATTAGCACAATCAAGAATATCCTATTTGTAAGCTAATTATTATTAATAGAATATTCATAGCACTGTATCATCTATTTCTGTCACCAAAAAGCACTATATTCTTGAGAGTTACAATTAAACTTCTTTCTTAAATCACTTTCAACTTCTACAAAGCTATCATTAAAATCTCCTCTAATTGTATTCTATACTTTTTTCATTATTATTAATATGCAGTTTATGACCTTGGAAATCCTGTCCTAAACAAAAACATCTGGCACATGTATTGGATTGAAAATCATATTTGTATTATTTTTCAACTTCCTTGATTTGTTATGCATCATTCAACCTGCTGACATATTGTTGATCTAGTTTTCAAATAAATTTGGATGTTTAAGCGTTCTAGTTCATGAAAATTCATTGAAAACAATCTGATATCCAAAAACAGATAACTGAGCTAATTTTCTTAAACAGATTACTTCTTAAAAATAACTCAACTTTAACAAGGTATCAATATCAATAATAATATTATTATTATTGCAATATAACAGAATTCCCTTTTCACATTTAATAAAACCAACGAGCTTCTATAATAGTTCAGTCCGAAATAACGTGTTCTTTTTTTAAACGGAAAATCGCGAATTTCGTAGTTTCCTTTGGATCGCTGTACATAATAAACTGGTAGGGTTAGCAATCTTAGTATTGACTAAAAAAACGCGACAAAAGGTAAAAGTTGGGGAAACGAGAAAGCAACAAATAAACTCTGCAGATATGGTAATTTTATAAATATAAATATAAACATATTTTTTTTTTTTTTTTTGATACAGTTATATATATATAAATTTCCGCTGCATTATTAGCTAGTCCTTGAAAAATCGATAAAAGCTAGAACAAAAATATAAAAAGTTATAAGAAAACAATGCAGATCGGCACACCTGTCCTCACACTAGACGAATGAGAATGTAACTTGAATATTGTTTCCAAGTCGAGTTTGAGATCAGTCAAAACATAATGGATTCAAATATAGAACTACCGTTCTCTATTAATTCAAACACAAAATTCGACTAAATTTTATCTTCTGTTCTTGTTTCGATCAGAATGTCAGAATAATAAACACCACCAAACGCGAAATTTGTTCTTTTCAACAGCGAAATTTGATTAAAAATACTCATAACTTATATTGTACCGTAACTAATTATTTACCACAGAGACTGGTACAGAACAGCAATATTGCAGATTATCTATGTTTACAATAGGAAATTGTCTGGTATAATATATATTAAATTATGCAGATTATATTCCCAGCTTCACATATTATCTTACTACTTTACACAAGTATAATCGTACTTTGAGATTGAGAGAGAAGCAAACGGTTAACAAAATATTCTTATAACTTATAAATTGGCGACAATAGTAATAAGTTATCACGTTAATGTTAAAATGTCAAGAAAAGAATAATACGAGAAACAAAGTGAAAATACACATACTTCTGTTCGTACTACTATTATTCATTTAAGCGACGACTAATAATTTTACTCTTTCTTGTATTAAATTACAAATTACTCATGGAAGTGTTTTAATTTAACTCCGTGTGAATTGCTAACATGCAAATTTCTCTTTGTACGTGTCAACTGATATAGAAATACTGATTAAATTAGACCTAATCAATTTTCTCATTTCCACTCTTTCTCAAACACGCAACAATATACCACACCAAACTATACACATCTTTCCACGGTAAATGAACATGCCATCACCGTACGAATGTGGTATACTCAATGTAATTATGCAATGCAAATACATGGGGATTTACAAGTTTCTGTGTTCCTACTGTCAATGGTAATACAAAGACGAAGTATTTGTCAACAATTAATGAAATTTCTACGATTAAAATTCACTTACAAAATATATTACTCAACTAGCGCCTACAACAAAATTTAACATTTTTGTTATTTTCTGTTCATACGATTATTTTATTTCACGAATAATTAAGTAGAATATAATACTACAGCGATTACAAAAGAACCACTGAACAATTTTACCGGAAAATAGAAAATTAAATCCATATCGTCTTTCATAACAAAATTTCTAAAGATATGTCTAGCAGTTTGTGTCGTAATATGAAAATTCATATGGCTCGAAATATTTTAAAAACTGAACATAAAATAAGTAAACACTGGAAAAAATATAATATTTTTTTCTGGGTTTCCGTCAGCTCCGAACCCAAAGTCACGACGTCAGTGGAAAAGTATAATTATCAAGAAGTTCACTAACTTGTCTACATACGTTCCACTTTGACAACATTTAAACCATGGGAAACAACCACACTATAAAAATAAATCCATTGAATTTCCTAACCCCAATTACTAAACTCAATGATAAATCTAAACTCAGTTTAGTTTCCCAGATATCGACACTTCCATCAAGAACAGGAGGAAATAAATTACCGTACAGTTCAAACTCTAACGTAAACAAGACAAAGAATATAAATTACAACAATTATTTCACGGGTACCAGCAGCAGTCACAGAAGGAATACGAGCATGACCCGATTTCAGAATTTATCATCATTTTCACCGTTTGTTTAATTCCGCATAAATCTGACAGATAAGTATGATAGATATGGGAGGTTAATAATTATTATTCATCACGGCTGTACCAAATATGCACTTATCTGAAACAAAAACAAGAAATGTAGCTTACAGATCACATCCATTTAAATTATTAACGTTACTTCAACGAAAACACATATATTATTATTATATCACGCTTCAAAGATGTTCCATACGATCACAACGGCATGTTAGAGTTTTTAATGTTATCGTTTTATACATCGATGTTAAGCTAACAGTGTTAATTTACTAACCCCTTATTTTCAATCTGTTAATTTAATTAACTATTCTAACAGCTTCAGCAAGCTCTAAAACTATTACTCTCTTTGCGTGAATGGTACAGTAGGGAAGTTTGTTCCAAATGTGAAATTGGTGTTTTATCATTCAAACTTCAAAGTTACACACTCCGTTCAGATTATCAGAATGTCATTTTAGAATTTTTAACGTTCCATCGCCAGGAAATGAAGTTTCACACATTTAGGCAAAACGGTTACCGGAACTGTACTAGATTAGATTTCTGATTAACGTACAATACATCTACATTATCTAAAAACGAGCTACTGCGAGATTTGGATTGATTTTTCAATATAAATGACAATGATCTAAAATACTTATCAAGAGGGCTTGAGCCCTCTTGATACTTATATCGATGTATATAAGTATATATATTATATGATGTTGCTATATGTCCTAAACACGCCAAGATAATAGTCTATAAAGCTTCTCATACGTCGGATCGGAAACGAACAAAACATATTGTATGCATTCATATAGGTGAAAGACTGCACATCACGTCGTATCGGATCGG
>JAQFYR010000995.1:0-11009 GCA_034694985.1 Campodea silvestrii
CGTGCGGTGCTTTCAACTATTCGAAAAGATTTTTTTTTCGCCCTCGCTTTGCACGGGCTATATAAATATAATTATATTCGGTCAACAGTTTTCTATATTTCTTGGACTAATCCTCCTTTCATTGATACCTGAAACGGGAGGCAAGGGTGGGGTCGGTTGCTAGGCCCAATTCGAATGTTTTAGCAACCAAACATATGGGAAATTGAAAGAAAAACATACACGAAATTTTAAAATATTGGCGGGAAACAGTTTAAAAGCTGCTGTTTTAGTCACAAAAAAGCAAATAAAAAATTTCGCTCTAGGTCCTCTTGAGTTTTACAGCCCTTACAGGTCTACGACAAACACGTACTGGGACAAGGCCGTATATAAAGGGAGTTTTTAGGATTCACCCCCCACCCGAAGGGAGAAAAATTAAGGAGAAATTGGAATAAATTAAAAAAAAGAAAGAATTTTTTTTGAAAATTCATTAAAAATCGCCCGAAAACAGCATAAATTATTTTGAGATAAAAATCGTAAAAAATTTCTCCCTCGCTTCGCTCGAGCAAATTTCAAAATATTTTCACAAATTTTCTGGACAAAACCCTTCCGAAAAACTCCTACACTGTATATTCAGCGTTGTTGCGAGGTGCCACCCTAAAAGAGTAGATTATACGTTACAGTAATAAAACATACAAAAATTCACATTACTAAAAAAAAAAAAAAGTGAAATGGCGTTCCGAAATACATTGTATGGTGTACAGATAATGTAAATTGCAATAAAATATTTTTCTGTATTATCCATTAATTTGAGAAAAAAAATTATAAATTATTAGTTAGTGCACATGGTCCGCAGGAAACAAATCATGTATCCACCGATTGCGTTCTGCATAATAATATTAAGAATGGGGAAATTCCACCGGTATGTTTAAATCACGGTGCTTCTATTTTTTTCGCAAAAATTATATTTCGACCACGGTACGCTCGGGCATTATTATTTTCGGCTCCCTCCCGAATCCCTAACTACAGGAAACAAACATGTTTTCATATGCCGGCCTATATCCGTAACTTACTTGCTACAGATTGATTGACATCTTGTAACAAGGTTTTTTTATATGGTGAACTGAATACAATACTTGTATGTTTTGAAAATTCCATCATTAGTAGTATGACCTATATGCTGATCCAGGTGTACGCCATTTATAACCAGTGATTTACCCTTCGGTTGGATCTCATAAGACAGGACTGCTCAAAACGTAAGGCATGAGGTATAAACTATTAGCACATAAATTATATTAATGCAAATTAATTTAATTTTAAACAGCCCATCGTTATGTTCACGTTTTAACAGTAATTAACACACATTTGGTGCTAATAGCTAATTTGAGGACTCTACTTTTGATAAGGCATTATGTATTCACCAAACTTATATTGAGAAAACCAAATGTATAAACAATAATGTATGAAGCAATATAATTTTATAAAATAATTTTGACTAACATTATTAACTTTATAAAGACCAAAGTTCTAGCAATCCGTTCGCAAATATTTATTTGGCAATCTGGTGTCAGTATTAATTACGTATATGCAGATTCACTAATACAAAATTTGTTGTTATAAATGCATATACGAGGGATAGTCATAACTAAGTTGTCAGTCACAAAACATCGCGCGATGTATGCCTACATTTTTAATTACGCGCCAGTGGATACAACCGCAAAATATCACCCCTATTCAGATATGATCTAATGTAAGCAAAGTAGTACCCGCGGAATCAAACAAGAGAAACAATATTATTATATATACACAGCTGGCCGTGTCCCTGGACGTGTATAGAACTGTGAACTGTGGAACAACGGCCCATCCAAGGCAGTATACAGTGGGGGGATTACGGGGGTTCAAACCCCCCCCCTCCCCCCAGAAATGAAAAAAGAGAAAGATAAAAGGGAAAGAAAAAAAAGAGAAACAAGGTGAACAATTGCGAAAAACGTAATTTTTTTTCGCCGTCGGCGAATTTTGTACTTCACGTCGCAATTTTTGGAAATCCGAATGTTCAAAAAATGTTAACCCCCCCCCCCAAATATTTTTCCGGATACAGCCTTGGGCATATCCTGCAATTTTTCTAAGTAAAAGGTATCCCAGAAAAGGATACACATAAATAAATGTTGCATGTACATGGTAATAAGCATAGTTTGTTCGTAAATATGTCTACAATTTCTTAGAAGGTGAGAATGAACATCAGGACTTCTGACAAAAAACGTTTTACGGTTACAAGACAATGCATACCCCCATACCCCCAATAAGACCAAGGAGATAGAAAAAATGGGCTGTCTAGATCACCCACCATATAGCCCAGATCTCGAGATTTTCATTCGTTCGGTTCATTTAAACAACATCTTTCTGGAGAATTATTTCATAGTGACGAACATGTGGAAAACGCAGTTGTCGCTTATTGTTTCCGACAGCTGTCGAAAGACTTCTACGCTGCTGGGCTTCAAGAGCTTGTAAAAAGATGGGAAAAGTGTCCAAGTGTAGATGGTGACTGTGTTGAGAAACAAATGTTATTTCATCAACACATTCTTATCACTTTTCTAAATATCTGGATTTGTGACTTACTTTCTGACTGCCCCCTCGTAGCATAACCAGCTTATATTTTTTTAAGAAATCAAAATATGTGTACGCATGCATATAATTCCTGCACTTTTTTTTTTTTACAACGAATTACTGTAGATAGTATACCTAATGACCTGAAAAAGATATTACAAACAAAAAAAATATTAATGATTGTGTACTGTCTAGTCTATCTGACACAGGACAATTTACATAATCGTGATTATGGAACTATTGAAATAAGACAAATAAATGTCTTAGTTATTAATTAAAAGACTGCAGCAGGGCGAATATTATCAACCCTGACTACAGCATGCTGACGTGTTATACAAACACAAGATTATGAAGCTTCAGAGTTCAGATTTAAACGGTTGTACAGATATTTATTACTGGTTTCTCTAGTATTTGGGACCATATATATATGCCAAGGAAAAATATGATGTTTTTGAAGTGAACTGATTTAATTATATTAAGTTCATCGTACATTTCAGTAACTCTTAGTACATTACGACCTGTTTATAGTTGATCTAGATCGGATGTCTGATCATATGGACCAAATCGAGATCGAATGGATAAGCAAATAGCCCAGATCAAATGGACCATATCGAATGTATGATCATATGGACCAGATCGAGATCGAGTACTTTGTATGGTCAAATGGACCAGATCGAGCGAATTATGAAACATACAATTTTTCAGATCTAGGTTGGGTAACATATGTCGGGATAGAGAAATGATCAGATCACTCGTTAAATCATATCGCGCATTGAATGGAAGTTAATGACTCGATAGAATTGGATATTATCTTAATAATCGACTCTGATGTACAGTATGAAACGTTTTATATAAACATATCCTTAATGAATTTAAAGAATTTCATTGGGGAAACATTATAGTCAATAATGCTCGTTTAATGATCGGATCGAGATCGAGTTTTCTAGATTGAGATCAGATCGTGATGATATGAATCAGATTGAGTTCGAGACTGGAACGACTTTCGAGCGATCCGATTTGATCTCGAGCGTTCAGATCAATCGATGTAATGATGTCTAGAGACGAAACCTTTTGTCAATCTGGGCTCTACGTTTTTAAATGTAATTATTAAAAACTGAGAGCAACTGAAAAATTAGAAAAAAACAAATGTGGACTCCGAGACAAAATGAAGGAAATGGTGTAAACAGCAATTTACAAATTTGTTTCAAGACCAATTGAACTGTCATTTCAAGACAGAAGTAGGAAATACGTTGTTTGTGGCCGAATATTTTATAAATACAGAGTTTATACTCGTATTGTTTCATTTTATATTCATGTTCTTTCTCACTCGTGGAAATGGATCGGATCGGAACAGAAACGAACAAAAATATAGCATACATTCATATAGATATAAAAAATAAATAAAAAATAATCCTTCGCGTAAACAGCCCATACGGGGCAAAGCGTACCAAGTGGGCTGCCTCATATCCTGCCGAGTATGTGACCACACTGGCAGCTATGAGGAGCAGGGGACATGGAATCAGCATGTCGATATCCCTCAGCCGTTAACCTTGGTTTCCGAGATGGGATTCGTTATTAAATAAATCCCTATTTGTCCTCACGAGGCTGGGTAGACCCCGGTCCAGACCACCACTCAGAAAAGTTTCTGGGTGGTGCCGGGAATCGATCCCGGACCTCCAGAGTGCTAGTCAAGAATGTTAACCACTAAACTACGGAGGCGTCTACACATTCATATACTGTACAGTAGGGGGAAAACCACACATCACGTCGAATCGGAACGGAACGGAAAAAATGTCTAACTTAACTCAATGGAGAGGATAGTTCCGTTCAGAATGTATGTTGATGGTAAGCTGATGATGTGTACACACACTCATGATTAACTACACTACTATACAGTCATGGGTGTCCGCAGAAAAAAAAATGCAAGGGGGGAACGGGCAAAAAAATGTATCTAAGTGTGAAGTTGGGGAACTCTTTTTCTTTTCTTTTATGACAAAAAGTGCAGCCTTTAAGGGTTTTCCACCAAAACTTTCATATTATTACACATGTTCATTATTTTTCTTGATCTGCTGCGTATTAAAGTCTGAGCGGAGAGAGGGTTGAAATATTTTGCCTTTTTTATGACAAAAAATGTGGTTTTTAAGGTTTCTTTTAACAGAAGGTTGAAATTTTTTGTACAGTTTACTTCTTTTCCCTTCACTTTTCAGTATATTTTTTTTCCTGTCTAAAACTGAATGCATGGGGTTAAATGTATATAGTAAGCAAGAACACGTATATAACATGATTGCCAGCAGAATCAATTAGACTAAAAAAACTACAGCATATAATACTTCGTGCATAATAGCAATAGCAAATATGTAATTGTCTTCTATCCTTCTCTGTTTCATTTTCCTTTGAATTATTTGATGTTTTAAGATAGTATTTATAGTATAAATATATAAAAACAAACTAAGCTATGTTACCAATGTAGCTATTCTTCAAGTTTTCGTGATTTCTGTGAAATCAATGTTAGATTTTGCATTAGGAGCAATTAAAATATACTTACGGTAATGTACATTTTTACAGGGTAATATATTGGAATGAACGAGATCTTCTGCTTCTTTTGGTCTTCCATGTTTACATTGTAAAAATATTAATCTGACATTAAATCACAATTAGAATGTAAACTTCAATCCACGCGTTTTTCGAACCGGCGATATTTGGAAGGCGGATCCAGAAGAATATAGGAAGAAAATGTCGTAGATAATTAACGTCCAAGCGGAACGAGACAAGCAATTTATTTTTACATATTTTAATACAACAAATAGGTTATTTTAGAGGAATTCTTAAAAAAAAATGAGATTATTTATATTTGCTTTTCGTTCCATTTTATTCTCTCCCAAACGCAATTGCGATATTGGTGTTCGGCACTTGTAGTAAATAAATTAACTTGATTAATAAGTGTGTGCAAAGCAGAATAGTAAAGTTTATTTTGTAACCAATAACTAAACTTTAACTGGCTTCGTAAGTCTGTGCAAAGCGTACCATGTTTTAACGGTAGCTTTAAATTTATTTATTATATATATTAATATTTTAGGAATATATTAATTTATTAATAGACAGTTCTAAAAAAAAATAATTTGGCGTATACATAAATTGTTATGGTTCTTAAGCGAAAAATTATCTCTGTAGCTGAACCATTTATTATATTAGAATATGAAGTTTCAAGTGTTTATCCTACTCTCAAACAGGAATGGCGAATAATGGCGCCTAAAACGCTTGGTCTTACATGAGTACCCATCCAGTTTCTTCAACCAAGATAGACAGGAACAATGATTTAGTGGGAATTATTGTACGGAAGCAGATGAGTTTTTGATATTCGGTAACCACAGCACAGTTCAGCTTTTTTTCCTCTTGTAATAAGGAAAGTTCAGCGTATGAAAATTCAACACGTTCAGTCTGTAGCGTAACTAGTATTCATTTGAGTGCAGAAACTTCACGGATATTGAATGGTGGAAACATCATGGATATTGAACTATTAGGCTGAAAATTTATATATCATTGCGCGATTTATTTATTGTGTATAATACGTGTATAAATCTCTTTATTACATTACGCTGAATTACACGAAACTATTTATTTTATATACTGTAAAAGTTGTTGTTTTGAAATTTAGTTATCATGATATTCAAAATATAGATTTTTACAGCATGACTATTACTTTATTGATTTACCTAAAATAACTAATTTTCATGCACCTGCATATAGGTTACGTGACGTACTGTATTTGCGTGACGTACTGTATGTTAAGTATTGTAAATTTTGTGCACAAATAAAGTTGATTCATTGATTGATCTATACTTATTATGTTCAAGTGAGTATAATATGTTTCTATTGTAATTGTCACAAATCATGAAATGAGAAAATCGCATACATGTGAAATTACGATAAAAGCATATTTGCGTTAATTATCACGAATCACAGAAGGCATATTATGAATCTTTTAAAAAAACATGAAGCTATAAAAGTAACATGAAAAATGAATTCCTATAAAATATGTTTGATACATAATTATGATGTGAAATTGTTAAACGCGCTGAATGTTGGCGCGCATAATTTTCGCTCCGCCCAATTTTCGTGCGCTGAAGTTTCGTATGACCTAATAATTCTAATATTCCTACTGAAAATATACATGACACTACTGAATCGGATATTAATTTCTTATCTGACAGGCAGCGCTGTTCAGTCTTCACTTCAGTGAAAAGAACATTATAACGTAGTCTTGAGATATTAAGTTCTAACATGAATTTAGAGACAATATTCCGAACCAGTGTAGGCCTGCACTATTCACTTTTTCTGTGACAATGGATTGCGATGGAATATTGCTACAGTAATGATCGAATATTGAAAAGAACGTTGTTCATAATTATAAGAAGTATTATTTTAAACTTGCATTTCTCATTTTGAAAAAAAAAAAAAAAAAAATGAATGTGAATTCAGACACAACATTAGAAGCGAATGAACCCTAGAACCATATTCCTATTATTAAAACCAACTGAGTCATGTGTTGAATAATACTTATGTTAAGTGTCAAAGATAGCCTTGACATGTGATTATTAGGAACAAAGATCGTGGGAAAGGGAATTTAGAAGAGGCAGGTGCAATGTGAAAGGGGAAATCAACCTTTAAATAAGAAACAGAAGATACATAAACTTGAAGATGAAAGAATAATCAAAAATTTATATTACAATTACTTTGCCATAACGAAAGATGTTAATATATATTATTTTGTGAGTTCATGAATAAATAACAAATAATTTTTAATTTTTTTTTTTAACTTATAATTTCATTTATTTTTTACAAAATAATAACTGGTGCTAATACATTATTAGATATTAACTATTTGTAACTCTACTAATGTAGAGCATAAAACATTATTCAATTACAGCACGTAGGCCTACATAATTATAAAGGATATCAAATATAATGTATCTACACTTCCATGGATGTGTGACTTAAGCACCCAAAGACAGTATTTTCAATACCTGCCCGTCACGGAAACTGTCTGATAATTGTTTTAATCAACTCATATATATTTTTATTTTCTTTGTACTGCTGTATATATGATTTCTGCATATCAATAAAAAATTATAACTATGAAAATATTTGTGTTTATATTAATGTACACTGTACGTGAACTTTTCAAATAGCATAACTATAGTTTGGGTAATAAGGGGGCTAAAAGAAAAATGTTTAATATCAGTTTATTTCATATTGGATATTCTGCTTGAGAAGTAGATCACACATCCTACACTTTTGAAGGCACAGTTAATAATTCATGTGCAAGAGAAAGGTAATGTTCAAATGTTGCTAGGGAAACCTTACACTAAACATCGACTTCAAAACTCATGCTTCTGTGCTGTCGGTTTACAGATCAGACAACACATATGGAAGCATATTTATTTAACTATCATGATTCCTTATATATATATATATATATATATATATATATATCATATAAATGCAACAAACATACAAACTAATGTGGGTTATTCTGTGCTTCCACTCAACAAATACGTACATGAGCCGTATAAACAAATATGTACAAATGTACGAACCGCCCAGAGCAGTTTACATATTTTCTATTTTATGGAATTAGAGTTGTTTCGAGAATAGGAGAATGTGGTATATCGGACAAATTAAAGATTTTACAACACTTTTTCGCAGGAAAACGCATCAAATCCTTTCGTATAATTATATCGATATGTCTAATTTCGCCACAATTAACTTTGCTCTATTACTTATTATTTATGAAGACTGGTGGCGAGGAAAACCACTGCATTGAATAATGTTTATGTTTATTTTTGTATCTCAAGATGCACTGCAGTGCGAAACTATAGTCATATTTTTAAATAAACTTACAGAGGTGGCGAAATAGATTAGTGTATATTTTATTAAATTTATAGAATAATTTCTGCTTAGATTAATACCTAAAGACATTACTCCAAAATTGTGAAAAGTCCTACAGTATATTGAAGAATTCCCAAAAGAATGTTGGGACTGTTGTGTACATCTCATGAATTAACCCATTGTATCAGTCATTACATGAACTATCCTTACGTGTCCGCCGTACACATATTTGACGTCGCTTAAGTAATCCCTTCAAGTAATACAAAATAGTACATTTCACATCTGCATCTTTAGTTGTGTATATTTTCTACAGTACGTTTACCATTTTAATTGCAAATTAATTTGAAGAAAGAATTAAATTTATGTAAAAAAGGTAGATTCTGATATATTTCAAAACGAAGTTAGCTGTGCAATTGTCCGACAATTGAACAATATAGTGTCTGATTTTCTCGGGTCCAGATACCCATCGCTCAAGATCTTGACAGGTTCAAAATTCTGAAATTTGTCAACACAAGATTTGTTAACACATACATATTTTATGTGGACTTTCATTATTGATGTTATCATTTCCGTAAGAGCGTAAGTAGGTTGGCTTTGTTTCATTGGACAAATTGAGTGCAAACTGCAAATTAAAATATTTCATCAACAAATAATGAACCAAAATATAAAATTTTAAGTCAGATTTCACGACTTTGATTTGTTTTCAAGGCTTCATTATAAGGGGGGGTTCAGTTGACAACCTACCCCATCAAAACATAAAAGAAGAAGAAAGGGGGACGAAAGAAGAAACAGCCCAGAACCTTTTTGCAAATAGTCTGCTAAATGTAGCGTGACATCAGCATTTTCGGATAAGAAAAAAAAGAAGTCATGTTTTTGTGTATATAATTTACCATAAAAATTATATAATCCTTACACAACTCACCCTTAACGAAGTCGTATCTACGAAGACCTTGTAAATGTTTCACAATAATATTATTATAATGTAAATCGTATATATGTACGTTCCCTCGCAATGACAATTTCTCCATTAATACTTGGTTTCTAGACTTTTCCCGTCTCTGACGAAGTAACCGAAATAAATGTCACTGATAATGTTCAAGAATGTTGAGTTGGCTTGTTTTAATCTGCTTCGAATTTTCTGAGGTGTTTTTGGTACCCGGGCATTTCAACGATGCAGCATATTAAATTTGTTGAATCTAACGGATACGACTCGTATCCTTTATATTGAGAAAATTTAGTTTTCTTCTATGTGGTGTTGCAGTAGAATATGTACAGTTTAAAACGAAGAAAATTCTAGCTTATCTGTAGTGTATAGTGGTCTGCACACTTGGGACTAAACAGTGACCTGCCGGGTTCAATTCCCGAGGGAGAACATTTTTTTGTCATAAATTGTTGTTTATGTAATGCAATTCTGCCTGTTAATGAGAAACCTTAATTTACGATATATGACGAACATTACATGACTGTCTTATAAATTAAATAGGCACGTAGTGTTAATATTCTAATTTTGTGAATCAACATTGTTTTGCATGGGAATGTGTAAAAATATTATAAGTTTAAAGCTGTGGACCATCCTAGATTCGTCCGTCGTAGGCCCTTTGAAGGTGCACGTTGGTCAAATTATCATTAAGACTAAAATTCATGAAAACCTGGTAACACCTTCAGCACACATACTGCACTTCCAATTGGCTGTTGTCTTGTTGCATGGTATCGTCGTATTAGATATTTCAACTGGATGTTCAACAAGACAACTGGCTATATCGATTCTTCCCTGTATTAGATACATTGTGATCCGACCCTGAATAAAGTTCGGTGGTATTCTTTCTTGTTCATTAAGCTAATTTTTATCACTACTGGCATATTATGAACAATGCACTTCATCATGCTGGGGTTTCTCCTGCACGTAGGTTTCCAATTTGTTGACTGCAGTTTTGGAATGAATATGGCCTTCCATCTACAGAGCAAGTGTTTTCAACACTTACCCTAAAGATGGTAGACCATACTCGATTTTTTTTTCTCACGCAAACTGACGAATTAATGGATTGTTTCTTGTTCGTTTTCCTCAAGCACTGTACCACCTTATACCATAGTATTTTAGTATTTTTTTCTCGCAGTGAAAACCTTTTGAAATAGTATTCATTTTTCTATTTATACAATTGAGCATGTTATAACAAAGTTTGAAGATCAGTGATGATTCTGCAACCCCTAATAACATTTTGTGGAAAGAGGAAGACCAAATCTTGCAAATAATATGTGCCGATTGCAAGGGAGGCCTGTAAAGGAATATGCATTCGTATAGAAGCCTGGAGGGTACTGGAAATTCTTAGAATTGTGGGTATTTTCGGAACATATACAACGCCTGCACAGATATAGTTTTACGTAAAAAAGTTGTGCCATGTTTTTGAACTGCATTTATCTCCTATTCTGACTTACGTGGCTTTCATCTGGAGCCATTTTATTTACCTTACGGCATTGGGGGTAAGCCACGTGAAAAATTTGTCACATTTTGATACGTTGTTCAAGAAACCATGCAAAACCAT
>JAQFYR010000996.1:0-11007 GCA_034694985.1 Campodea silvestrii
TACTGTAATAGTTCATTTTCCGTTCTGATATTCTTCACGTAACTACTCATTTTCCGGCCGGAATGAAATAAAATAATTTAACAGGGTTTTAGTTTGTACTTACTGAACAGCATTATTTTAATGGTTGATTCTGGATCATTCTCGTCAGAATGTTAGTTTCTGAAATACGTACGCAGGAAAAAAATTGTGGGAAATTCAATCTCGAAAATGCCTCTTATAACAAGTTCTATGTATCAGTATTTCATGCACTAAAAATATGCTGTTTCACACTTTAAAATCTGCATAATTTACACTTCCAACCTCATTTCAAGGGAATTTTATTACAAAGTATGTTTATATTCTACGGAAACAATGCATATTTCATTATTTTGAACAATGGAAAAAGCGCTACATTAATTAATTAAAAATGCTATGAAAGTGCTAATCTTCATAGATTCAAAATGCTAAATTGTTGCTGCGAAAGTGCTATAAATTTCCATCTCTAGTTATAGTACAGGTGGGTAAAGCAGGATTTTGGTCACAGTTTGAATTTACCACTAGCCTCCTAGCCTAGGCTAGTGAGTTTTGATTTTGGTTAGTAAAATAAAATTTCAATTAGCCTGGTTGGCTGGTAAAATAAAATTTCCACTGGCCTGGTTGGCCAGCAGTCTACATTTCCCTGTATTAATGATATGTGATATAGACATGTTTTACCCTCCAATAAAAAAATGACAATTACAAAAATGTCTAAACCAAGTCCGTAAGTCAAAAAGTCGTAAAGTTACAACAAAAATATGGCAGTAGTCATACAATTTGCGAATAACTGCTAACCAATTACTTTTGTAACTGCTTAACCAAAAATAAAAAGCAATGGAAAGTGTGAAAAAAGGTGATTCAGTGTGTGTATAAGACTGAAAACATTTTCTTCAACCTTAGCATTTAACAGTATGGTAGGATTGGTAGCCTAAAATCGGTTACATTCAATTTGAAGCATGTAATTTTGGTAGTGGCTAGTAAAAAGTTTATTGTATGTGACTAGTAACTTTCGGAGTTTAGTAGCCACAGTAACTAATGCTTGTAAAAATGAAATTCTAACCCTGAATTTAGTACAATTAAAAGTATTGTGAGCATTTCAGAATTCAGACTATCTTCTTTTAACCAATTTGACAATTTCCAATTCACATAATTAGGATTAAAAAGCAGATGTATAAGAATCAATGGCATCATTGGTATGCTGCCATACTATATTGATTGCTCACAATATGTAAAGAGGTAACTATCCGTTACATCCTCATAAGCTGAGCCAAATGCATCCTTTTTCCTAAAAAAAGCCTTTATAACACAGTAGTTTTAAATTTCTATTACTAGAATTCAGACAGGAAATTTGTTTTGAAGCCTATAAAACTGGTTTGTTTCACGTATAATGAAGAGCTGAGTGTAGAACAGTCAACAGTATGTCATTGTAGTGAAACATTATAATTATAGAGATGTCAGTTAAAAATAATTTTACTAAAATAAAATATTAAAATTTATGTACACTGTTGCCACTTCTAAATTCACTTTAAAATGATTTACGTTTAATAGACCAGACCTACAAAATGACATTTTAATAAATAATAACATTGAATTAATTGAATTAATATTATTTGTAACATACAGTATTATAATTAAAAGTGCTTGAACAATACTGGTATTTAGCCTTTATTCTCTAGTCAAAGTAGCCCAGCATAAATATCCCACATTAATTAAAATCCCAAAAATTAACACATCTTTTATAATATAAAGTACATGGAGCACTGTCGGTTCAATTTACTGATTTGCAATTTAAAATAATTGTTAGCAAGCTGTTAACTTGATGTGCATAACTTGAATGAAACCCAATATTGTGTTACTAGTCTGCAAGTTGAACTCAAATTATAACACTTGCAGAAATATGTAAGTCGTAGCCTACAATCTTTTGCAGCAAATGCTATCCTATACCTTGGTCTAGTAAAAATACAATACCGCGATAGTGCTAATAATATTAAAATCTAAACTCGGACACAAACACGACACAATACAATAGTAGCAGAGTTGTAGCTAGAGAAAATGCAGTGGTGGGCACTTCCTCCCATCAACCTCTCCCCCAGCCCCTCCCGGTTCTCACGAAAATGACCAAAAAAAGTCTTGAAAAATGATGTTTTGTTTCAGATAATTCCGTTGTAAAACAGACATTAAGCTAAATCACTGGCAGCTCATGGGTAGGTTATCGACAGGGCTCATCAGAATCTGCTTGGTATCTTCACACAGACACTCGGTTAGGTCAGGTCATTTTATAAAAAAATGGCTGACGTACCAACTTAACAGTACCGTACTGGTACTGTAATCATTGGAGCTGAACTGTTTCAGAAGTACATTTTCCTGAAAACTAAGAGTATTTGACAAGAAAGATGAACAGTTTCGGAAAGCACACCTCGTGACGAATTCAACAATGCATAACATGCTACGGAAACCAATGACTGAACTAAAACCAATGGGGAAAACGTTTTCTTTTTCCTTAAAATTTAAAAAAATAGTAGTAGGCACTAATGCCCAAGCTCTTTGAGTGGTAGGTGGGTTCCCACAGTGGCGCTTTTAACGGTGGTGCAGAGGGTGCACTGCACCTGGGGCCCTCCTATGTTGAGGCCCTATTAGAAAAAAATGAGTCAAGTAATTCTCACATATATCCTACAAATATATGAAAATTAGAAAATAATCAAAATATGCTAAAAAAAACACGGAGAGACACTTCGGACAGTATAATGTAATCCTTATTAACATGAATCTGCGAAAGCGAAACTTAAGGTGTTACGTATGTCATTTCGATTTTTAATGAGGCCCTCTAAAACTGCTTAAACCTTTATTTCGATTTCTTTAAAAAAAATAATAAAATAAAATCGCAGTCATCGATTTTAATGAGGCCCTTTAAAACTACTGCACCCTGAGGCCCCAAACCTTAAAAGCGCCACTGGGTCCCCACTGCCGTCCAGTGTAGGTACAACCCTGAGTAGGATCTGTAATCTATTCTTACCTTGAATCTTCAGACTGTGAATCATCACATCACTTAAATCTCCTCTCAACAATGAAGGTGATGCAAGTTTCTGAATGTTTAAGCTCTGTCGTTGAATATGGTACTGATTCAGAATTGCACGGAGTTTAGCTAAATGCACGAGAAAAGAACAAGTTAGGCCTATTCGCCTATAAGATTTGTTGGAAACATATGAAGGAATTAATTCTTTTAGTATTTATAAGAATGTAAATTTTTGCAATGCATTAATCAATTCAGGATTTTAAATGAACACATATAAACTTAGTTCATTAATTTCTGGATCTTTCAGGCTACTACAAGTGGTTAGCAATTTTAAAGGTAAATAAATCAAAATAAGTTGCCAAACTGCTGAATTTGCATAAAAGTTGTACACCAATTGAATAGATTTTTAAAAAGCAGGAAATGTAAATAACATGTGGCTGTAAATAGTATAAATATACTACGACATCGGTACATTTCAACGAAGATTGGGAATTTTCCAAATAATTGCCATTCTTGTTTGTTAAGTTTTTTTTCACGATTTGTAAGAAAAAAATTATTTCATTCCACACACGTGTTCCCAAGTTATTGTGGATTAAAATTTATTTTCCTGTGTATCATTTATGACATTGCCATCAAAACTATAGTAATTAATATCTCTTTCTCAATGACACTTTATCTCAAAATGCTGAATCTTTTTTAAAAATATTTACAAAAAATAGCTGTACCTAGGATTATATAAATATTTTTTGCTATGTACATATAACTATAACAGAGGAGGATCACTCAATATTTTATTCTGTGCACTAGCGACATCATCACCATTTTCAGAAATTCATAACTCGGGAACGATAAGACAAAATATTTTATTTTTTCCCCGATCTTCATGGACAAATTCATACTACAAAAGAAAAAATATCAACAAATTTTATTTTCACTGAAGTGTACCATTAAGATATGCCAAAAAAAGAACAGGGTGGCTTTGCAAAATGATATACCCCTGATTCACAATTAAAAAAAAAGAAAATGAACTCCATTCAAAGCTGATGAGTTCCACCATACCTCTTTATGTTTCTACGTCTATAGATTTCTTCTTCTCCTTCCTCTCCTTAAAGCGTTATATGAAGGAACAGGAGGTACTGGCATAAGAAGAGGGGAAGGAATAGAATGACTACCTTCTTCACCACGGAGTGACGTTAGTAAGGGAGTACTAAGAGGTTTGTAACAGATACCTCAGACACTGGAGTTGAAGTATCCCTGAAGAAAGATACAATTCGTGGGTACAAAGATAAGAGAATATCAATTTATCAAAGCATTGCTATTTCAATAAAACTGATTCAGTTGCATCTTTCACTTTTTTAAAAGAAAAAAAAACACTTTTGCTGATTAGTTAAAGGAACCAACATGTAAAATTTTAGAAGGTACCGTAATGTCTAGTCATTAATTTGGTCCAATTTTTGTAATTTATTGTAGCAGCATGCAAGTTGTGTACATTTCTTAATTTGATTCAGTTTATTGTGATTCTATTCACCTAAAACTCAACACATGCTCATTATTCTTTACAGTTTGCACCAATTTTTGAGAATTACTTTAATCTGAGATCAATTTGAGCAGAGATTTTAGCAACAATTTAAAAAGTTAAAGGAGAGTTATTAAAGAACCAAACTTTACATACTGGCAGTGTTTATTCCATATCCAGGTTATAAGTCTACATTGAAGTAAATTATGAATAATCAAATTTAAAGGTACATTCCAATGAAGATTGGAAATATTCCAAATGTTACGTACAAAAAACTAGAAACTCGCATTTTTTTCCTCAAAATTTCCGTTGCCAAAAACGGCAATCACAATTTTTTCCTGGTTGCCAAAACAGTGTTTCCCGTTGCCTTGGCACGCCAATACAAAGGATTTTTAAACACTGACCCCTACACACTAAAAATCCACATGTTGTCTTACCTTATTTGGCTACCTCATGGGATTCTGGTAACTCTGTGCTAACAACTGTGCAATACTAGGTTCAGTCATGAGTTCCTGACAATCACCATATTGAGACACAATCTCATCCATCTGAGACAAACTGTGAGCATGGAGGGAAGATTCGACATACTATTCATATCATCATGTCGGGATCGAGTTGGGGTACAGTTTACCTTCACGGGGTTCATCACTTCGACTACGGGAGCGTAACTTATTATTGCCACATTGTGGTCCTCTTTCTTAACGAGAGTAATAATAACTAACGTTCATCTTTATTTGTTGGTTTATCAGGTTTACTTTTTGTTTTGGTATCATCTTCTTTACTTTCTTTCTTCTCTTCACTTTCACTCAGTTCTTGATCAATGACCACTTTTTCTTTTGAAACGTCTTGTTTAACAATAGTCACTCTAATTCAGGTTTTCCTTTTATACACTTCTTCACTTTACTTTCAGTCTCAGGTACTTGTTCCTCACTTTCAGTTGTGTTCTTTGTAACTTCCGTATAAACTTTGTTTATTTACTTCTTCATTTAATTTTCTTTGGTTTATTTTCTTTCAGTTCTGTGTGGAGATTTTAGGCTTCTTTTAATTTATATTCTTTTGTTTATTTTTTCCATACGACGGATCCATAATTTATCTGTTTAAAATCATAACTTGTATCTCCCGCTCATTGTCGTCTCTGATTGGAGACTTTAGACCAATCAGGCGAGGGAGAGGAGTTAAAATTGAGTGTGAAAGGCGGCTGCTAGAGACAGTCCTGGTTTTGAATGGAGATTGTTGTGAAAAAGAGAGAATAAAGGACTTTAGAGCGAGAATAGGTGTTTGACTTGGTGAGTAGGATTTCCTGCTTTGTTTTAAGGGTAACAAAACATTCGTTATCTTCTTTCTATAAAGTAATTAAAATCTAATGTTTCTAAGTCTTGATTTTAATGGCTTATTTGAGTAAAGTTTAATTATTATTTAAAGTTTATTTTGTGAGGACAGATCCACAAACCCTTTAGAGGTCCTCGCATCTGCATCTTCTTTCTTTACTTTCTCTCTTTTCTTCTTGCCTTCTGACTTCTTTTAATTTCTTGAGTTCAGCTTTAACAACTGGATCAACTAGAGTTTCTCCAGCTAAATGTCTCTTAAAAATTTCTTTGAACGATAAATCATGCAGGATCACTTAAAATGAAGAAGTCTGTTCTTCCAAGACCATGCCTGGAAGAAAATAATAATGCATTACAGTAATTGAACTGATTTTTTTAAATAATCATGATACTATTAGTACATAATACATGATTTCCCCTCAAAAATGTATTGAAAGTAAATTCATTTATGTAAAGAAAATTATTTAAATCTGGGACTCTAATAAGCTATCTTGAAATCTATAACACAGGCTGACTGGAATACTGGAACACAT
The DNA here is from genome assembly GCA_034694985.1 of Campodea silvestrii. Lineage (NCBI taxonomy): Eukaryota > Metazoa > Arthropoda > Diplura > Rhabdura > Campodeidae > Campodea > Campodea silvestrii. The sequence goes on from JAQFYR010000996.1 coordinate 6,403, forward strand.
CTGAAACAACAATCCTTTTAAAATATTCTCACTGATCCTTAAAAATCTTTTTTGCAAACATGGCAGTGACAGAAAAACTTACTGTATTGTCAATTTCAGAAAACTAAAGCTTAAGGCACTTAACTGTGGGTAACAGACCTGATTGAAAATTATGCAAACGTTCTCACCAACAAGTGAAGTCATTGAGTAATGAGTACAATATTCCTAGTTAGCATCGAACGCTGACAATGAATCTTTAGCGTCAAAAATAAATGATCTTAACATATAGGACTACCGGTATTCTAGCTTCTTAACATTGAACAGTTGAAATAAACAGTAATAAAACCATTTCTTCGCGGACCAGTTAGGTATGCATAAACAACAAACAATTCCTCAGCTCAACTACCGTAACTTCACAAAGTTAATTCACAAACCAGTTTCAATGTAAAAACACCATCATCAGTGCAAATCTAGACAAAAAATACATATAGACAAAAGATATTATACAGTACATAAAGTCTACATACCAGTATGTATTTTTTGTCTAGATTCGCACTGTTTTTGGTGTTTCACACTGAAACTGGTTTGTGAATTAACTTTGTGAAGCATTTTAAAAATAATTGAGCTGAAGATTTTGTTTGTTGTTTAGTAATAAAACAATTAAAAATATAAAGCACTGTAGCCTATATATGGAAGCAAATGAAACCAAGAAACTAATTGTAAAATAATTGATGTTTACAAAGATCATAATTTTTTAAACAACACAATTTCTCAGATCTTAAATCAAGTTGCTAAAGTAACACATTAAAAAAATCTCAATATCTTTAAGGTACCATACCTTGAAGCACCCAGTATAAGATCATTATCATGTTTCCCACTCTCCCACAAATCTGGGAGATCTATTGATGGTTGACATAATTTCAATCTGTCTTCTAAACATGGATGAACCAGTATATCTTCAAGGATCAATACAGGTTAAAATCTTACGAGGATGATATTCAAATAAGGCCTCTACACCAACATGAAGAATTTCATATTCTAGAAAAGAAAAAAGATCAAATGTGTAAAATGAATTGTTTTCAAAACTTTCTGAAGAATCAAGTTCAAAAATGATTATTGAAGATTACATTTTATAAGAATCTAAGAAATAAAGTAGAAAATCAGAAGTGTTTTCACTCAAACTAAAGCAAATAAATGAGCCTGAACTTGAATTCCTGTAAATTTATTTACTTATAAGATTTTCTGTATATTTATTTACTGATCAAACACCGCAATGTTGAATTATGAAAGGAGCATTCATTTCAAAAATTAAGATAAAAAAACATGTTTAAAATACAAAAAAATCACTGAAATTGAAATCTCCAGAAGCAAATAAGCAAGAATCTTTCAATCGTTACGATGTTTTTCTCATAACAGTGATATAAATATGACTATATGCTATACAGCATAGCGCTGTGCTATACAGCATAGCGCTGTGCTATACAGCATAGCGCTGTGCTATTACTTGGAATAACACAGTTGTAAAATCTACTGAAACATTATTTTACAGGGTGTCTATCAGAAAGTCTATTTCAAATTCCAATATTTTCCTGACCACTTATGACATTTTCCCCTGACAACATAATTAATTAATATGAATTTATTGACATGTCATGGTTAATACAATTATATGTAAATAGAATACTATACATACAGGGAATTAGATACGTACATACAGAGATTCAATTAGAACCATACCCCACAGTATATCAGTTTGCAGCATTAACCCATTGGGTACGGATTTATTTCAGTATAAATTGTACCTAGAAACTGGATTTAGTTTTTTAAGAAAATTTAAAAACAAAAAAATTGGATTCAAATTTGATCAGGAACATGTTTGCAACCAAAAAAATAATTTTTTTTGATGAGTTAGACTCGTCATTCGGGCCCAATGGGTTAATGTAAAAGGGTAAATATAATAATCGTAAATTACAAAAAAATTACTTTTATAAGACAACCTGATATATTTATTTGCTGGGATTGCTAAATGTCATTCCCATCAGCTAAATTTGCACCGTAAGTGCGATCCCGACCACTGATTTTGGGGGGCAGTGGGAACCATTATTGTCTGAGAGGAGTGGGGTAAAAAAAATACATTTCTTTTAGTCAAAAATACCGTATGGCTATGCTGATTTACTGGCACTTCTATAATTTTCACCGAATTTGCCAAATTTTTTCTTTCTTTCCTGTCTTCCTAAAAAATTTTCATTGAATGTGTATTTGATAGAAAGGCTGTTTTGACATCTTCGATTGACAAAACAGGTGTGGAAGATTTGAGAACAACAAAATAGCAATTTGTAATTAGGGCTATACCAAAAGTGATTGCCCGAGCGAAGCGAGTGCCGAACTTTTTAAAATTTAGTCAATAAAATTTTACTCCAGCCCTACTTTCAGAAGTTTTTGGATATTTCTTCATTTTTTCTTTATTCCATTTTTCTTCAGATTTCCCCGATATTTTAATTTTTAATCCAAATTCCCTTACAACAACATTAAGAAACTAATTTCTCTGATCTCCCTGATAGTAGACACCCTGTTTTATTTCAAAATTATGTAATGCACACCTTCCGCCTATGATAGTTTCTTTCCACATGCTTTCCTCCACATGTTGTAGAAAGCTTTGAAATATAATGTGAGTGTTTCATCATATTTACAATCAAGACAAGAAATAGCACGGAAACGATTCCAATCATAACAACGCAATTCTAAAGAAAACAAAAAACACATTATAACTATGAAATTATAAATATTATGAATTGTCAACTGACCTGTTGTATTCAACACAGAATGTTGAAACCGTCCTTCGAGACCATTTCTTCTGTTGAACCTCCATTTTATGTTTCTCTCGTTCACGAACAATCTGTTCAACCTTTTCCCGGCGTTCAAAATGCTACAGAACAGAAATTAGTACAACTTTCAAACACCGTTTGTATTAATTAGAACTTACTCTTGCTCTCTGTGCTAGTCAAAATTCTTCTTTCTTGAAGTTTCTTTGGTATGATGTGATAAGTACGAAGTTGAGCGTTAAGATCAGAAGCAGATGGCCAGATAACACAACCATTTTTATCACGTTCCTCCTGTTTCGCTGGAGTAGTTCTATAAAAGAGAATTGAATAGATGTTTATATTGATATCCTAGATCTCCTATTTTTATAAGCTCATATTTTGCAAAACATGTACATAAAACTAATAATGTTTGTGATCTGCAAGCCATGATGTGATTCACTACCAAGTTAGACACTAATGGGCCATACAATTTTAGCATTCATAAACAACAAAAATTAGCATTTTCATAGTATTTATGAAAAATCATACAAAAATGAAAGAAATGTAACAATTAACTTATTGAAGGCTGTACTTCATCATGGGGTTTCTTCTGCATGTTAGTTTCTAATTTGCTGACTGCAGTTTCGGAATGACTATGGTCTTTCATCTTCAGATGTCACTCCTACATCTTAACACATTATGTGTGAAGTTGTGCCTTTTCATGCTCCGGTACTTTAAAAAAATGAGTCTCCAAGAATTTCAACATGAGGAAAGAACTTTAAGCTCTACAAGTTTTTTGAAAGATATTTTTATACAGTGCAATGTTAACTGCGCTAGACTAAAAAAAATTCTGCCTCACTAATAATTAGTGATCAAGGTATCCCATGTGCCAGGTAAGTATAAATAAATATATTACAAATGTAGTTAAAATAATTTCACATTCTAGCATTGATATTATTTTATTTTATTGAGATGCTGTACGATACAATTTGGCCAGAGGCCCATTTTGCATAATACAATGAAGATGAGTACATAAGAACATAACATATTGTGAAGTGTACATAGTAGGAATATATATAGTAGCATTGATATTCAAAAATCATTTTTACCATGTTACCAATATTTTGCCTACATGAACTCTTTCATACAAATGGTCACAAAGAATCTTGGGGCCAAACAATATTTTTTCATGAACCGTCTGGATTCCAACAATTCATATATGTATGCTTTTAGATACAAGTTACAATCATGGGCGTAGGCAGGCGGGGTCGAAAGGGTCAGTCGACCCCCCCTCAAAATTTCATACAGGTCAACAGGTGATATATTATATTTGTATCTATATATTATATTTTACATAATGAAAACCTGAGCACAGAGTACATTAAATAAATGTATTATGTAATTATTATTCTTTGTTGTTAAAAAACCGAAAGACACTCTGTATATGTCATTGATCTGCATTCACAAGAATGAAATCACCGCTGCTTTACGATTCTACATCCAACATGTGCTTGTAGTAAATTTAAAAGTGAAACGAACTTATCCCTTCAAAAAAGGGAACAGAACCTCCCGTTTTTCGCAGCACCATAGAAACATGAAGCGCGGACCTACCGCCGATTGCTTTTGAAATAAAATGCCGTGTAAGATGGTCATTTGAGATTGATCTTTTTCCCATATGTGAACTTATGTCCGAAAGATTTAATAACTTTTAGACATGCTGTTGGAATTTGGCCGCTTATTGTTTTTCCTTGGTCAGTTCATGAGTTCAGTATAATTCGGCGTACCATGGTAAAGATATCTTCGTGCTTACAGACAGTATACGCAC
>JAQFYR010000997.1:0-11007 GCA_034694985.1 Campodea silvestrii
CATGATTATGGTGAGCGGTGTCCAGTAAATCAAGTGACTATGAGAAACAGTCTTAAAGAAGACTTCATCCAAAATTAGATCACGGTTTATGAAATAATAAATATTCAGTCTCCTTGTAGCCCTACCCTGCTTCTCTTAATAAAGCATCAATTGACGTAACGTTTAAAGCTAGTCGCACACTACGTCGGATCGGATCGGATTATCGGAATTTTCCTTGCCATTGAGTTAAATGGGATATTTTATTTCGATCCGATCCAACCTGGTGTGCAGTCTTTCATCTAAAGGAATTTCTTACGATATGTTTTGTTCTTTTCCGCTCCGATTCGATCCGACGTAGTAGGTGAGAAGCTTAACACAGCACATTTCACACAATATGGCAACAAGAATCAAATGATAAAGCAAACTACAGCTAAACATTTAATGCCACTTCATAAACTGACTTCTGTTTCCGCAACCTCAACGTTTTAACAAAATAAATTTTACGTAAAAAACTGTCATAAGAGTATATATAATATATAATATACGCAGTAAACACATAATTATATAAATATCTTGTGAAATATCGAATCATCATATGAAACAAAAATAAGAAGATTATCCTACGAAATACCATTTTCCAGGTTTTAGGCAATCGTTTGGAAGAACTTGTATCTACCAATCGTCCCTCAACTTTTGATATGGCAATAGAAGAATCAAAACAAAAAGAGCTTTTACTCAGGGATGAGGACGAAGATTACCTAGACGAAGGCAGTAACAAATCGCTTACATCTTCAAAAAGTAAAATCTACTTTAACAACTAATTTTCTATTTTTCAACAGCAAGTGTAAATCCAGGTGGAAGCGGATGTCCGATTGCTTTAAAACTCACAGCCTGCATGTTGCTCTTAGAAATAACAGCATTTCTCCGTGAAACATACCAAGGTTTACCAAAAGGAACCAAACTTGGAAGTAAAGAACGTAGTGGTGGGGGTGGGGGAGGCGGGGGGAGTTGTCTACCATCGTGGGAACGGGAGAGAGCATATAGTCAAGCACCACCTAGAAGATGGAGTATGGCACTTTCTTCTATGGGATATTCACAGGCATCTGCTAATAGTTTGCCATCTATTGCTGGAGAAACACAGGCAGGTACAGTTTAAGGTCTTTCTTCCATTTTATTGTGTTGTTTGTTAAAGGTACAGTTAGTTCATGGTGTTAAAGTGTTAGTTTTTATTAACGCGGTTATAGGCTACAGAGTTTACCTGACGCGTTGATCGTGGTAGTCAATTGCGAGACAATACATTGATGTGTTTGTCAGTAAATGTATTTATTTGAAATGAATATCTGTGTTGAAGAAAGTCTGGCTATCTAGAAAAGGGAAACATCTTGTGTGTTGGCCTATTATTATAGCATGTACTAAAAAATCAAAAGTATAGAAAAATTGAAGTAAATGTTATTGTCAGATTGTTTCTCTACCAGTAGCTACCCGGACTTATTCTACCGGATCTAGTATTCCTTTTTTCCTCTCACGATTTTCTAATGTAGTTTAACCACCAGTTCCAAGCTTGTGTCTAATTCTTGAAAAAGTGTTTGTCCTCAATACTTAATGCATTTGTAGAATGCTTCAGATTTCATTCACTCTGTCTAAAATATTCTACCGTGTGAATATTTTAGACAGAGTGAATGAAATCTGAAGCATTCACTCTGTCTAAAATATTCACACGGTAGAATTTCAGTCGCTCATCATCTAATAATATTCATTACAATCCAATGCAGTACAAATAAATGTTCCTATTAGATTATTTGGAGATTCGAATATATTTGATATACGAGAAGCTCAAACTGTGCCGGCATGGTTATATTTTAAATGATAATTTTGTAAACTGAATGACTTGTACCTTTAGTATCAATAAATGTTGAAACAGTTGGAATACAGTAAGAAAGCATTGTTTTTCTTCTATTTCATATACATCGACAAAGCTGCTCCAGGAGAAAGAAAGATCAGTTTCGTTTTACATGAACCAGATAACGAATCACTGGGAAGCAGTAATACAGCTCAGGTACGAAAAATAAAAGAAGTTTGTTTTGTTTTAGCTGGAGTTATAAGACACATTATATAACCGATTCTGGTTCTTAACGCCAGCTATTTACGCTACCAAAATTATCTACTTATATAACGAACACCTCTTCTATTTATCTCAGGACGACGAAACAGCTGTCGAAGAAAAGAAACCTCGTCGAGTTGCTCAGGGTCGTCCTTTTCTTTTAAGAAAAGGCGCAACTGCCGTTGGATCATTTCGTCGACAAAGCATAAAATTAAAACGATCTGGAAAAGAAAAGAAAGATTCTGATTCTGATTGTAAGTATAACAGTAAAAAGATAATTATAGTATCGGTAGTGCATGTATGGTAGAGCTGCCAGCAGAAAATTAATTTGCAAATTGTAGAATGACGTTTCGAGCAGCTGTAAAAGTTATAATTCAAAAACACGACCTAAATCTTATGTTTTGCGGGTTTTATTATAATTGTTTAACTTCTTTCAAGTAAAATTTCGTTTTATGTCAATTACGTACCATAAAATTATTGGAAAATACAAAATCTTGAATTTGTTTTAACCGTATGAGAAAAGTGCCACCTAAAGCTAATATCACCATTGAAATTTAGTTACCACAAAATATATTTCGATACCATTAAATCTCATTATGTTCACCTTGGGTTTACGAAACACTGGAAATTTTCATGCGAATGATTTCTAACATTAACTTTACTTTTCCTTCGACATATCCCTTGTCAGCTATGAAACGTTCAGATTCTGTGAGCTCTGCTAAGAGGAAGGTAAGCTCAATCTCTGATCGCAGTGATACATCTGATCATGGAGAACCAGATGCTTCTGGTGAAGAATCACCAGGAGTTCTTAGTGATGAACAAGCTCCTGATAGTCCAAGTGATGCAAACGATGCGGATGATATCGCACTTGCAAAGAACATGCCATGGCTAAAGGTTTGTAGGAGAATTTGAAATTATGATAGCTATCTAATTGCTTTCTTTTCTAGGTTGTAATACATGTTGCTGGATCCTTCAATTTCAGCTGTACACATCAAACCTTTTGTCACCCACGTTGTTATCGAAGGCAAATGAGAGCATGCTCAAGATTAGTGAAAGCAGTGAGAAAGGTATTTAATCAGAATTGTATGTATGTTTTATACCTGAAGCATTTTCTTTCTGACATCAAACACTTAAAAACAGTTTTATCGAGCACTGATATAATATATCAAGAACAATTATACCGTAAACTGACACAATATCAAGTTGATATACGGTATTATAAAAAAAATTATGGAGGTTTCTTATATTTTTAATTAGCGTTTTTTTAACTGTTCTTAATATTATGATTAATGACAAGTCACTGAACGAAAATAAAATTTTGAACATTGCTGTTTGAAACTCTGGTATTACTTGTACCTAACTAACTATGACATAATAATTATAATTTCTATGTAATAACATGACGTTGAGCAGCTTCTCTATTAAATCGCTTGTACAAAATTACAAGACGGCCACGTTAAAATTCATAAATTATATATGATGAACTTTGTGTTACAATTTATTTATATACACAAACTACTTCATGAGTTAATTATGATAGTTCACATACTAAGAGACGGAATAGAAATAAGTTTACTCATTCAAACATTTCTATATTCCGAAGTAGAATTCTATACGGAAATTCTTATCGTGAAAACGTGCGTTTCAGAAAGCCTTAGAAGATCTTTTACATTGTGTTGTATTGTATACCTTAGTAGTCATACTTAATATTTATTCTTGTCAGGTATATGGTGAAGAGTTTACGATAATGAAACAACTTGAAAATGATAGTGTTAGAAGAGGAGGAATATCTGGAAGTGGACTTTTGGGAAGAAAAGAGAGAAGTAATCTCAGAAAAGCATCAGAACAAGTTACACTCATGGGATCACCGATAAGAAGAAAAGAAAGCTTAGCAAAAAGAAATAGGTAAATGTGCTAGCATTTTACTAAATTATGTATGGAGATAGCAATTTATATTTCATTACATGAAGAGCTGCTGAATTTGTGTCTCGGGCTACAATGCAGTCCAATAGCGGAAAATCGCAAAATTTGTTCCAGACGTGCGCTAGCAAACTCGAGACTCAGAACAGTTATTTCTAGCGTACTACAAAAGAATGTAATGATTTATAAGAACAATATTAGTGTCTTCAGCTTCTAATTACCAGCCCAAATATCTCCTTCTGAGACATAATAAGCCTGGAATATACCCATAGACTAAAACCGCATTTCATTGTCGAATCGTGTAAACGTACTGAAAAGTCAAGAATAACATATTTTTATCTAGTGTTATTACAGTATAGTACAAGTAACAAAACAAAGTTTTGCAAGTACTAAATGAGTCCTGTGTTAATTGTATTATCTGAAATGCCGTATTCATGACATTGCTTGCGCTTTCAGGATTGATCGCAACGTCGAGTCTTCGTTACTAAGTCGATTAGGATCTCATCCTGACTCCGGTTTACATTTGTCCAGTGAACCTGATTTAGAAAAAGGAAAAGATGTACCTCCAGAAGAAGTAGAAGAAGAAATACCGAAAGAAGAACCACCTATTCTCAAATATGTCAAATCTCACGTAAGCTAACAATTAGTAGTAAATAGTATTACATAAAATTGTTTTCATGAACTAGAATAAGAAAACTATAGCTTCGTATTACTACTATTGTAGATGTCATTAACGGACACTATATCTTCTAAAAGAGAAAATTATATGAAAAATATAAAATAGATTGTTTCGTGTTTATACTTTTCACCTCGCTGACATAGTTAAAGATTTACGCAAAACTTAGAAAAGGATGACTTTTTACATGCAAATGAACAATAAAATTTCACGTTTGTAAGTAGATATTTCTGATATACAGTAGTGTACATTTCATTCCCACAAAGTCAGTGTGTTGTGGTTTTAATACATTTGATTACCGTATGTATATTATAGCGAGAATGTTAGCAAAAATGTTTCTAATGAACGAAGCATGTTTGTAGATTTATCCAATGTAACCTTCCTCGTTTTCAGGTAAAAGAATTGTTTCATTCACCAATCTCACTGTTGGTAAAAGGGGCTGCTGTTCTTGCTGAAGAAGAATTAGTAGCAGTAAGTCCCATAGCTTGGGAATTGCTTTTGGAACCTGGACAAGAAACTGCTGCTGCATCAGCTGCATTATTTATCATAGCAGCTATTAAAGCTCCTGAACACATTCAAGAACTTATGAGGGCCGATTTAGAACACGTAGATTCGGCACACAGAATTAATGCTATTCTCAGGTAAATTTATCTTCAAGTATTGGCTATACCATGTAATCATTGTGATGGTACTAAGTGTGGTTTAATTACTTACATTTTCTGTGATTAGTGATATCGTACTTATACGGTACTTCAAAATATCGTGCTTGTACTTCTAATTGGTTATTTTAAAAGTTGACGTAACGGTCTCGCGAATAAAATTTAAGCGTATTTTCAATACTTATTCAGCAATATGCTTACGAACTAACAATAATGCAATTGTATATAGCAGCACGAAAAATAAGCTGCATGCCAATCATTGCTCACATAGGATAACATGCTAACATTTATACCGAAGAGCTAATTTAAGTTAGGATATTTATATTTTATAGAAACTATTTAGGTCAGATTTCCAGAAACCCTGGGCAGGCTTAAAGTTTGCAATGAAAACCAGGTGTTTACACAGGTGGTATTTAAAAAAAACAATTTAGCATTCAGTATACATATTAACGTCATTGTCTTCTAGATTCCAAGTTCTGTGGAAAAGTCGTCACCAAGTTTGGCCTCGAATGGAGGAAGGTGCACATATGAGTTTTAAAGTTCCTCCTCCAGGAATAGAGTTTACATTACCATCTCCAAAGATTGGAATTGAGTCTTTACCTGTTGTTGATCCACCATGGATGCCTCAAGTTAAAACAAAAGTTGAAGAAGTGACGCTTAATCAAGATACACATGTAAGAAACTAGAGTATTTTTTATTAGTGTCGGCAGTTATTTGGTGTAAAGCTTACCTTTTTTTTTACTTTGAGAACAGCTTTTGGAAATAAAATTAACACCTCTGGTTCCAAAAGCTTCTTGCGTAATAAATCACCAGATTATAAAGATAAACTGTAAAGTCTTCGTTGCTTCTTGTGTATACAAAGAACGCATGTAAAAGAGTTGTGCGGGATGAATAACGATCGTTCTTCAGTTTCAATCTCTTGGGATTTCAAACTCCTCTCATGGAAGTAAATGGAGCTCTTCCTTAGTTCACAATTCTACTCACTTGAATAACATTATCATTGAAAGCGTATACTCAGCAGCAGTAAATGTGATATGTTTTAACTAAGAAGTAATACAAATTAATTTTATTTGTTTCAATTAAAGACTCTCTTGTACGAAGCAGTTACGGGGGGACTAAATTGGTTGGAGCGTTCTCAGGATAAATAGGGGAATATGATGAAACATAAAAGTGGTGCAGATAACTTCTTCAGTTACGTGTACGGTCTTTTAGAACACAAGAAATCACAATTGGATTATTATTGTGTACGAAAAATAAATAGAGTAAGACCAATAACTTTTTAAGTCTAGGTATATACTCACAGGGGTACGAATCTCATTTCAATGCTTGCAGTTGCAGAAAACACTTTCTTTTAGTAAAAGAATTATTTAATTTGTTGCATTTTTATACTATTGTTAATATCTACATGAAACAAATACTGCTATTCGAGCATTTTACTACTTCAAATCTTATGCTTTATAATAACTGGTACTTTTTTATATCATACAAAATTACACATACGCCTGGAAGTATCCTCTCGAGAGACTGTACTAAAATATTGTCATTCTTTCTATAACTACAACAATAACTTGAGCAATTTTTCTATCTTTTTCAGCGAGCGTTAGTAACAGCTACAAAAACTCGTAAGAAGCAACAGGCGGAATTAGTGAAAATGGCTCTTCAAGCGGAAGAAGACAAGAAACGTTCCGAGAGAGAAGATTTTCTTATTTCGACTATTCCAATTACGATACAAGCAGCATATGAACCAAGTTTGTATCATGCAGCTGGAGACGACCATGAAGAAGGTACAGAAAATAAAGTAGTTGCTGGGCTTTAAAAATATCTAATTCCAATAATGTGGGGCTCATTGAAATATAATATGAATCCCTGCAATATTACGATACAGACTTTTTGCAGTGTATGGAATAATTTGAAATTGCGATGCAGATTTAGAAATACTGAAGTGAATTTGTTTTCAGTCGTTCAAATTATCCTATATAATTCGAGAGGATTATTCTACCGTTTCGTTGAGAAAAACTGTAACAGAAAAATGGTAGAGGACGCCAGGACGGGGTATTTTTTCTTTTTATTATAACTATTATTCCTTCCCGATATTTTTGGCTTCGAAATTGAAGCAGTACCGTTCCAAACGATTTAAGCTAACATAAATTATAATATTGTTACAGCTCCTTAGTTTGCCACACAAGATCTTTTGAATTTTTTATTTCCTAGTATTCATACATTCGTACATATTGATCTCACAGTCAGTCTCTCTTGATTACCAAATTGTCAAATATAGCTTCATTATTAATTTTACAGACTATTTAGCGAACGACCTTTTAAAAACTTTTGTTCAACAATAGTGAATCGTCTTGCTGATGATTTCGTCTCTTTTTACTTTTGTATGGGGAAATAATAATAACTATCAAAATTAAATTCGTATTATTTCGGATGTCTTTGTTATAGGACTATTAAATTCGTTTCAAGTGCATTTTACAGCAGAAAGTTCATACAATATTTTTATGTTTTTAGGAGACGAGGAACAAACAGAAGCTGGAGCAACAGGCGCTCGTAATATTCCTCATATTCAAGCTTCACATTCTCTATTTCCATCTTGTTTGTGTGCAGCAGTTGTGCATATTATTAACTTGCTAGATGATGCAGCTGTTTCCTTGGATGGAACAGCTGTTTATGAAGTTGCCTATCAGGTAGGATGAATGAATTGCATTTGTATTCGTAATGGTATTTATTTACTGTGAAAAAATGTGTATTGTTTGTATGGTTAATAATTGTGACAAAAAATGATTTTATTAGCTATCTGGATATTAGCAGATTGCCAGTCATTATTTGTTGGTCGATTTAGGAATGAAAAAATAAAATACAATCAATTAATAACTTTTAGAATTCACTGTTCCAAAATTACAGATAACAAATACTTGAAATTTTTGTATTTAAATGAAAAATATACAAGCAGTAATCGAAATAATATGCGTTGGTAACTCTACTAAATTATTGAACTTGCATAACCGAAAACAAGTTATATTTTGAAATGATCTAGGAAAAATAATAATATGACGAGTATATTTTCATAAAAATTTTCAAATAAAGATTAGCAACTAACAAAATACTACTTTTAAAAAAGTATAATCGTCTCTTTTCCTCAGGTTATTTGGACATGTTTGGTGGAAGATAGTGCTTTATTTCTACGTTACATTTTGGAAAAATTGACTCGTGGAAAACAAGACCTAATGTTTAAAATCCTTCGTCGACTTATACTTTTTGTTCCAAAGTTGCCTCAACAAGCTGCGTTTGCCTTGTATAATTATATAATTGGTTATGTTATGTTTTATGTAAGATCACCACAAGAAGCAGGATCTGAGTTAATAGGAAGTGCATTATCAATATTATGGATGGTAAGAATAGGCTCTGTGGAAAAATACTTCGTTGCGCAAACTGAATTACAATAAGTTATGATTTTAAAAGGTTTGAAATTTTGTGAAACCAGCACGCGAAATTGGGGTAACTGTGTAAGCACACGACATAGTCATTTTCTTCAAATAGGTTGAACTGTAACTTTAACCTGATATAATAGTGTGTGCAGTTTGTATTCACAAAATAATATTCACTGTATTGTTCACTATTCACACAGGCAATTATTAGCCCTTGTATAACTCCCCTGAGAATGGAATTTCATAATCCGGGGTGCCATCACTTTTACTGGTTCCCTTCTATACTATTGTTTAAGTTTGACTGTGTTGTATGAATTACATTACAATCTCATTCTTCATTCAAATTCAAATATCACAATCTCTGGGATATATCTTTACATATTGCAAGACAAACTGTAATCACCGAAGACAGAATTAGCATTCTACATATATAAGTTATACATATCCCCCAACAAAGTAATTAGGGGAGATAAGAGAATTTTGGGTGCTTAACAAACAGACAAGAATGATAATGAAACAACAATGTAATATTTTTAACCACATTATTTACGGATAGAATATTTTCAGATTGTACACAGCGTTCAAGGAATCATGTTTAAAGATCTAAAACAAATTCTTCGGAAAGAACAATGTGATGCATCCATTCTTCTAACGGCCAATGTTCCCTCCGCTAAAAAGATAGTCGTACATGGCCCTCAAGTTATGATTTACACCACTATTTGATTAGCATCACAATATGAATTCATATTTTTCCGTATGCAGGACCAGAATCTGGTGGGATACCATCACAATTTCCCGTTCAAGAAGATACTCAATTCATACAAATATTACGAGAATCTCTGGACTTTTTTAGTATAGAAGAATCACAACAACAGGAATTTTTTCTAGTTGATCACAAAACTCGTAAGTTTATTTTACCAATTATTTGTCACCTTAATTTTAATTTGTATTCTCCCTTAGATCAAATCCACAATGCCAACGCTTACGTTCGAGATTTTTATTTTTTTAAACGCTCACAATATCCACAACTTGCACTGATACACATGGAGCCAAATGAAGCATATCATGCATTACAAAAACAAAATTTTATATTAAAATTTGTAGAAATTGGTAAAGTAATGCTAATATGGTCCATATTGAAGAATGTCGATATGGTAAGTATAGCTGTAATTTTCAAATAAAAGTGTTACTAGAATGAAGTGTGGTTTTGTTTTTTGTAGGTAGTTCAACGTGTTGTCTTCCTTCATGAAGAATTAATGAAACTACCTTCATTTCCAAGAAAAGCACTAGAAGCAGATTTAGAATTAAGCAAAAACGGACTCATGGGAAAGGTAATACATTAACAGCATCTTAACAAAAGAGGAAAACATTATATTAGTAAAATAATTGAATTTTGCGAACGAACTTGAAGTTGTGTATGTTTGTTTGTAAACGAAAAGTTTCGTGAGTTTCAAAATATACTTTAAGATTCATTCAGCATTCATTTAGATGGAAACATACATTTATTCATATTGGATTTAGATTAAGAATGCATGATGTAGGAAAATAACTCTGAATTTTCAAATATCTTGAATTAATTTACAGTACAAAAATATTATTTCGACGTGAAACTTTGTCCATTCTACTGTTATGTTACAAGTAATTTATTTCAGAAGGGATTATTTTTCTAATTTATTACCAAGTTTCAAGAGTAGGGATGAATAAGATACTCTTAGGATTAATTTATTTTCACGGGAAGGGTTTGAAATTGAAGTAAAAATGGTTTTGAAGTTTAGGAAATCAATTTTTCTATGTATCCGATCTGCAACATGTACAATCTACTTGGTGCAGTAAATATATTGAGCTGATGAGATAACTAAGCTAGAATCCCTCTGCGAAACTACAAATATCTTTAAGTAGTTAGACTGTTTCCAATTTTGACGTAAAAAAAATCATCAACCATTTCTATGTTGTCCTGTTCATATTTATTATGTACACTAATGGATTTCATTACCATTAATACCATATAATTGTAGGTAAAGTCGACATTTTGACTTGATCAAAAGGAATTTCATGACATTAATGATTTTTAAAACAATTTCATGACATTAATGATTTTTTACTTGATGTAAAAGCAATTTCATGACATTAATGACCCAGCTGTGTAATAAATTGTATTTATTTTGTACAGGAAGTTCACGGTTTGGAAGTTCTTCATAAGTTCATGTGGGTGAAATTAATAGCAAGAATGTTTGAAGCCATGGC
>JAQFYR010000998.1:0-11005 GCA_034694985.1 Campodea silvestrii
TGGTGGAGCTGGAGGGTGCGAGACCCTCGGTCGATATTGAATAGCGAGGCTCTCTTCTGAACATTTCCAAGTGCTGCAACTGAATATTAAGGAGGTCAGAAATTGTAATCATTTCCCTGATCATCATCTTATATATACCGTTCATAATAATTATACAAGAAATCTTGAATTAGAAAATCCTTCTTGAAAGCTTCAGATTTCGAGAACAGTTATATTTTCTCATGTTAATTCCCATGCGAAAAATTATAGCCTTCAGTTTATTTAGATGAAAATTTTAACTTTCGGTATCCTTCAAAATGTAGCCAAGATGAATTATAATTATATCGAGGCCATCCAGTGCAACTGATTTCAGTATATACATATATTACGTGAAAAAACTCAAAAAAGCAAATAGATGTTGGAGCTTGGAGGGCCCTATGAGCCGCGAGACCCTATAGTCGACCGCGTTTCATTGGGCCTTCCCATGCACAACACTGCTTTTCGGATTAGTCTGGACTCTGAACAATAAAAAAGAGCAGAGAATCTTTAAAGTTGTTTGCGAATTTTCTAAATAACGACTGAAAATACAATATACTTTCTTTCAAATTAGAAATATTCATTTATTTATAAGGCTATACGAAGCAGGAAAGCACACGACTAGAGGTGGGATAACTCCACTCCGTTTCCACTTCGCCTGCTGCACTCCACTCCAACTCCGACTTTGGAGTGGAGTGACATTTTGTTCTATGAGTTCGGAGTGGAGTTATGTTTTGTGCTTGAGCTCGGAGTGGAGTTGGACTGGAGATATGTATTTGAGTGGGTGTGGAGTGTGAGTGGAGTTATTTCGACAAAAATAATACGTTCCAGTTTATACCATTTACATGGAACGCTACATGAAAATATAAGCTCTAATACTCTTTTTTGTATTTATTTACGTGTTTGTATAAATAATTTTTTCCTAGAGCATGGTAGGGCAAGTTATTTGTATTGCACTCCACTCCAACTCCACTCACACTCCGAGTTCATAGGGGAGTTTCAGTGGAGTGATATTTTGTACTTCACACTAGAGCGGAGTTGGAGTTGAGTGCTGTTTTGTGCCTGTAACTGGAGTGCTGTTTTAGTCTTGCGTATGGAGTGGAGTGGGAACGGAGTGTTGTTTTTGAGCTGCTACTGGAGTGGAGTGGAGGGGAGTGAAGTCTGCAAGTCCCACCTATGAAAGCGACATTTGGGGTGTCATATCCCATGTGTGTTAATAGATAACGGGGTTTCGAAACACACAATAATTGAAATAGGAAAATACAGTCTTCAAATCCACAAATAAAAGATCAACAATCATAGAAAATATTAGATTTAGGGCATATACGCTTTAAAATGCACTGCATTAAAATATGAGTTAAAACAAAGTACACAATATATTTTTTACACTTTAGTAAGTGATAGCAACTTATTAAAAGTCTTCCGGAGTGGTCCCCTTTAACCGCCACTAAAAATTGGGTTTTGTATTATAAAAAGACTGTAACGGTGTTTACCAAAATTCTGAAAAGTAGGAGTATTTTTAATTTGAGTTTATTATAAGTACGTTCTTTTGAAATTTTGCATTTTCCTTACTGTCACAGCTATTTGGACAATAAAAACCGTATACTTTTATACTAATGGTGCCGGCTATTTACAAAAGAATTGAAATTTTAATGAATGCACTTACTCCACTTACTGTAAATAATGTACAAATTAAAATGATGCCTACTTTTCAGAATTTTTATAAACATGTCTTTGGCATTTTATTGAACAAAAGTCCCGTTATACAGTGCCGGCTCTCCCGAAAATCCCGAACTTACCTCTGCTCTTGTGTTGGCTTATGGGAGAAAAAAGTGGCTGTCATTGTAAGGAAGGGCTATTAAGAAGGGTTAAGGAAGGGCTTATTATATCTTTTCAACAATTAAAAGTTATTTTTCCTCCATTCCAGACAGAGGCATTTGGATTGGAGTTCACTGCATCGGAAGTTTTTACAGCAAGTACGATTACGATTACTACTACGTGGATGGTAGGGAAGTTCCTAAAACCGACTCTGATCCCAATATACCAGGAAATTTTCACGACTGGGATTCTAAGCAGCCGAACTATGATGACGGTATTCAATATTGTGTTGGTGTACATAAAGGAATGCAGTACAGATGGAATGATTATCATTGTTTGGATAAACTGCGATATATTTGTGAACAACTTCGAGATGACTGTAGCAGACTGAATCTCAACAGTCCACCTTCTATACCAATAAAATAAGATTAATATGTAAATTTATTTTGATAGAAACAAAAGTCATGTGTTGTTGCACCACTGGTGAATAAAGTAAGGGAATTTTAGAAAATGTTATGTTTTTAAATTTGTTTCATACAATGGCGTAGCGAAGGGGATGGGGTTGTTTGCTGAAGGCCCCCCCACCCTTGAGAAATTTTTAAAAAGAAAAAATAGGAAAGGGAAGGAAAAAAGGGGAGAAAAACTCGAAAAATTGGCAAAAAAAATAATTAAAAATTGATTTAAAATTGCAGGTTTTTCTCTAAATAATGTGAACAAATTTCTATGCTTTTCCGGACATTCCTCAACAAAATCGCGTTAAAACTACATATTTTTAATGATTCAAGACTTACAAAAATCCCGTTAGGAAACAGGTCTCATTTTTCACTAAACTCATTAAAACTAAATTTATGAACAGAGATAATTATTGGAAATAATGATATGATATTATACAATAAAATATCGTCCATCATACGGACGGAGATGATACTGCAAATCTGGATCTCTTTTTCCATTCCTTAATGAATTTCAACAATTGATTTGTTTTCTGCAGCTTATCCCACATAACTTAATTTTCACGTTAACTTATTTGTTTTATTGTATGTATTCGTCTATGTTTGTGTTTTTCCTATTATTCCACAATGAAACATCGTAATTCAGTTAGACAAGGAATAAAGAATGAATGAAAAACCCAGCCCCTTCTGTAAATCCTGGCTATGCCTCTGATCTCATTAATATGATGTTACTTCATTTCTGATATACAAGTTATATTGGTTCTGCAATGAGTCACCGGCTAATTGTGGGGTCTTCACCCCTGCACACTTAAGGTAACAAGTATATTTTGAAGAATCACGACAATTTCCAAACATACATATATTTTATTCAATGCTCAAAGTTTTACATAAAAGAAAGTATGTACAGGTTAAAATATATGTCAATAATAAAATAATTGAGCTTGATAAATCTTCTATGGATTTGAAGATGGCAAAAACTCCTGAAGTCTTCATTGGGTAGTTCCATATGCGGTTGAGTCAACAAGTGAGGGATCCATGCTTATACAGGTTTGCTCCTCGAATACTGATTGTTGACCCTTGATGCTTCTGTTTCCTAAGGTGAACAGAGAATAAGTCCTGGGCAGATGAGTAATCAAATCTGGTGGATGCCCTCCACGGAGGGATGTCTTCGACTGTTGAGGGGGTTCCTGTCCAAGAGCTGTCCGCCGTCGGGGGATGTCTTCGGTCTCCGGGGGTTCGTCTCCTCGATCTATCCTCTGCTGGGGGATGTCTTAGACTTCTAATAGCTCTCCTCCAATAGTTATCCTCCACTGTGGGAAGTCTTCGGCCTCTGGGGGATCCTTTCCAAGAGTTATCACCCGCTGGTGGATGATCTAGGTTGTTGTTGGTTCCTTTCCAATAGCTATCCTCCACTTGGGGATGTCTTGAGCTTCGGGAGGTTCCTGACCAATAGTAACCGCCACTGGGGGAGATCCTAGGGTTTTGGTAGTCACTTTCACAGAGCTGGTGGCACCTCTTCTAACTGGTGGTTTGGAGGAGTTCTTCTGGCAGGGGTTCCTTTGGACACAAGGCTGACTGTCCGTCTTCACTAGGATAGCTCTCATACCCCACTGCTCTCTGTTCCTCCAACCACTTCTATAAGTAGTCCTGTTGGCAGTGCTGGCTGCTTTGCCTGATTGGTAATTTTGTATCCTCCAATTCCACTTGATTGGGGGATGCCGCATTAGATTTATCTGGGGGATCATTTGTGGGGGATCCTTCCGACAGTCCTGTTGGTTGACAGGTATCCCACACTGCTTTTGTCTAATCTTTGGGGGATTCTTCTGGTGCACATTGCAGTTCATTTAGTTGTCCAAGACGCCTTAGAGACTTGATATATTAGAGACTTCTCAAACATAAACAGCAATGGAAAAATGACAAACAGTTTGACAATGCCCGCTGAATAAATACAATTTACTAGAAAAACAGAACTGTTGTCAAAGAAATTGTAATGCCACGAACAGTCAAGTATCAAGCACATGCACAGTAGCAAAATTTTACAAAAATTACTAACAGGCAAACCTCCTTAATGTTGTGTATTAACAAGAAAAAAATACCAAAAATCGTTACGTTTGTGATGATAACCTTTTCGTTTCTTAGAAAATCAGCTGTGCAAAATATTATTTTAAAATATATATGACGCGGTGTTGAAAGGAATTGTGTATTACTTTTTTCTGATCATTCTGTGCCAAACCAGTAGAAAATGAGGGAGAGCGTATCTTCAAACGCTGCTTTTTATTTATTAATATTGTAGCTGATGGACCATATGGTGACGTCACAAAGATGTCCGCCGCTCCTCATGGAACATGTGCATATAACTCATCAACAGTTTGATGAATCGAAAAAGTGTATACTGCACGAAATGTGTGCATTAGTACAATAACTAACACACCAAAATCTCCATTCGATATAGTTTATTTTACAGCCGCCATCTTGAAACAATGGCTGCCGTCACTATTTTGATTTCGGGTTTTTCTATATTTCCTCGATAACCATTGCACATACGATTATTTATAATTAAACGTTATTTGTAGAGCATGAAATTCCACATAACATGATGGTAAATATGACCCCCTTTCCACAAAATTAACTTTGGCAGCGCTGTTTTTAAAATGAAATAAGAGATCATCCGTAATATAACGCAGTTGGTTTTCAGCTGCACTGGCTCAGTATGAATCAGTATTGGTTTTGTTTCTCAAATATTTATGGGGAAAGGATATCCTATTTGCGAGATGAACCTTTGTTACCACTGAGTGGTCTGAATCAGTGGCGTAGCCAAGGTGGGGTTTGGGGGTTGAACCCGCCCGCCCCTTGAGACATTTTTATAAGAAAAAATAAAAAGAAAAGGGAAAAAACGAGAATATTTCCCAAAAAGTCCTTGATAATCGAACGAAAATATCAGTTTCCTCTAAAACAACAAAAAATTTCGTCCTCGCTACGCTCGGACAATTCTCCTTCCTTTTTAGTTTTCTTTATTTTCTTAGTCTTTGCTTAAAAAAGATTGCTTTTATATTTTAACTAAAAGAGTAAAAAAAAATCCCCCCTCGCTACGCTCGGGTCCATTTTCACAAAGGGACTTATCTAATTTTTTGGTCGACCCCCTCCCCTTTGGAAAATCGTGGCTACGCGCCTGGTCTGAATTACGGCCCGCTTTTCAAGATATCATCTCTCTTCAAAACTTCAAGATGATGATTAAATCGTTATTTTTTCACCTACAGTAGCTAAGCAATGACATGCATACAGTAATTTTTTCCTACATTTTACATGTTCTTATAGACTGATATTAAAAATGCCTGCCACTTCTATTTTTCCAAATTTCCTGTTGCAATTTTGTTTATTGATTGCTGGTATAGTATTTGAAGATTTTGTTATTTCATACTGCACACACAATGAGAGTTGTTATACACTTTCCCTACATTCCTTTTCCTAATAATGATTTCATCTTCCACGTTATATCGACCACATATATAATAACAAGGAAAATATTATTGCAATGATAAATGCTGTATATAATAATTTAGCCCAGTAAGTGAAATGTATACACATAGAGGAGTATACAGAAGTTTCCTTGTAATATTAATAAAGATGGAGAAAAATCAGTTGTCCCCCTGCAGTTGTTCCCCGGTCATTTCCTCCCTGATCATTTCGTGCCCTGTTTATCTGTGCCCCACTAAATCCCCTGTTTATTCATAATTGTTGGTAATTTACTTTTTCAGTCTCATAAGGGTACTTTATTTTACTTGTTTATGCCAACAAGTGTCTTACGGCACTACGATTGAAAAAGATCAGGTTGGTCAGGGTAAGTTAAATTAGGTCAGGTTAGGAGTAGGAGTGTATGGCACTATAGGATTGAAAAATTCACTTGTGAAATACGATCTCGATAATAAAAGCAGTATGTGCAGCATGCCCGATGAGTCCTGAAGGGACGAAATCGCGGTTGCATGCCTATTCTTCCCATATCTATATACCATACATGGGTAACAGTAGTCCCCTGAGGGGCTAAAGGGTGGTAAAACACATATCTGTTTGATTCTCTAATATTCAGTACAATATTTGCATAATATTGTAATAATTACCTTATGGGCGGTTTATTCAGTAGAAAAAAGTAATATTTAATGAAATTCTGTTTCTATCTGAAATTTCACATAACTCAGTTTTAACTGCATATAGGCCGAAGTTTACTGTTCATTTTTTCATTGAGGTTGTGACTTTGGCGTATAGTAACGCAGCTTAATCACTAACAATAACCAGAAATATATCGTCAATCGGATTGCTTAAAAACTTGTTTGGTGCACGGAGCTAAGCACGGATTTCGTTCGGACACATGAACTCCTGGCCTTGCAGAACTACGTCCTTTACACTAGCTCCCGATTATTTCACTCCTGCCCATCCGGATTCGTAAATGTGATTAATGATAAAAAATAATACTTCGCTGCTCCAACAAATATACAACTTTAAAACATTATATTCGACAATAGATTTTAAACCTGTTCTATTACATGGGATTCCGAACTCCGGTTAAATTTAACATACAGTAGGTTTACAACCTTATCTTTTTTGTTGGAGCGGGCAGTCATAAGTCAGTTTATATTTTATCTCACATGCAGTATTAAAATATTAAAGAGTCACTCCAAAGAAGATCAAAATTCTGCACTTAATTGAAATCTCTTCCATTATTTTTTTTCACTAATTATAACGAAAAAATTGTTTCATTCCATCCATCCGTTCAGAAAGTTATGACCGTTTAAATTTTTTTGTATCTGTACATCTATGACGTCATCAAAACAATTTAAATTAATATCTCAATAACGGTTTGTCATAATAATGCTGATTCTTCTTTTTTATTATTATTTTTATATTTTTCAAAAGTAGCGGAAAATTTGTTACATACCTATTAATATTTTTTGCTTCGTGCATATTTAATTAGGGGAGGAGTTTTCAATATTTTTTTTATTTTGAACCCTTATGACGTCATCACCATTTTCAGAAATTTATAAATCGAAAAGGTAAGGCTGAAAATCATAATTTTTTCGTCAATCGTCATGAATAAGTTCATACTACACACAAAATATATCACAATTTTTTCGTCGTTGGAGTGACTCTTTAATAAATATGATCCAAAATGAAGGACTGAAAATTGTAGGGCAGGGAATTCAATTGAAGCGAAATTGACAGGTGCTGGTGAATTGATCTGATAAATAAGGGGGGTACAAGTAACTATTTCTTCTTCTAGGATCAACTTCTAGGATCTTGCAAGTGACATTTTGTTCCTGAGTCCGGAGTGGAGTTCTGCTTTGTGCTTTATATCAGAGTGGAGTTGGAGTGGACATAT
Organism: Campodea silvestrii; assembly: GCA_034694985.1. Taxonomy (NCBI): domain Eukaryota; kingdom Metazoa; phylum Arthropoda; class Diplura; order Rhabdura; family Campodeidae; genus Campodea; species Campodea silvestrii. Next base: position 7,657 of record JAQFYR010000998.1, read on the forward strand.
TGTATTTGAGTGGGTGCGAGTGTGGAGTGTGAGTGGATTTACTTCGACAAAAAGAAATTACGTTCTAATTTACATCATTTAAATGGAACTATGCATGAAAATATAGGTTCTAACATTATTTTTTTGTAATTACTTACGTGTTTCCATAAATAAAATTTTCTCAGTGCAAGGGTAAGTTATTTGTATTCCACTCCGCTCCACTCACACTCCGACTTCGAAGGGGAGTTGGAATGGAGTGACATATTGTACTTCATACCGGAGCGGAGTTGAGTGTTATTTTATTCCTGCAACTGGAGTGGAGTGGAATGTTGTTTTCGGCTTGCATATATAGTGGAGTGGGAACGGAGTGTTATTTTTAAGCTACTGCTGGAGTCGAGTGGAGGGGAGTGACGTCGATAAGTCCCACCTCTGCACAGAAGTACGTACATTGTATTGTAGGAATACTAGAAATCAGGTTGAATAGTGAAGAATACAATAATATACGTGGGAATGCAACTGACTTTTTCCTATGAAAAGTGACCCTGAAAGGTTAGTTTCTTCAAGAAACTTATTTTTTATAATGATTTCTGCTTCGCTTACTGCAGTTTCGAATTAACCGTGGTCTTACATCTTTAGAAGTCTTCTCCTTTAATTCCTCTAACGGTGAAACAAAATCACAGTAAATTGGAAACTGTTGTAATGAGAGTATGAGACCGTAGAGAACATGGAGGAAGCACTAATAAATTCTACTTTCAAAATAAAATAACCCTTCGGGTAAGTATAAAAAAATTAATATTCCAAATTTATCTACATTTATTAAAGTAATTGCATACACTAAACTTTTTTTCCCCAGATATTCCGTCAACAATATTTCATACCATATTGCAACCTAGCAATCGACGGCAGCTGACCTAATTACATCGGTTTTTTTTAAACACTTATGGCACCTTATATTGCTCACCGCCATCTATAGTGGTGTTGTAAAAAGGATCTTTCTCGTTTAATTCTACATTAACATCGACACGGCATGCTGGATGCATTTGATCGCACAAGAAAACCTTTTTCACACTTCCTTTTTGGTAACAATAATCACAGTGTATAGTACCATAGTTTGACGATTTGCTTAGATATCCACAATACTTTCCAGCTGGGTTCGCATAATTGTAGGTTTGGCCCGGTTCATAGCATGTTGGGTCTATAGGTGTGATGGTAGAATCCAGATACTCTCCCGTGGCCTCCCAATAGAAGATACCGAAAGCTTCCCGCGTTGCACCAATCCAAATATCATCTTGGAAACCTTTAGCTGAAAGAAGATGAAAATATGAAATGTTGGATTATTTCAATATTATTACTAAATATTTAAGTTCAGCAGTAATAAATAGTTTTAGACATGCAGAGTCAATAAAGAGCCATATGGAAGGTTGCGGCTAACAAAGGTTAGCCACAACCATCCGTATTATTTATTTAATTAAAATTACTATAATTATTATTTTTAAACTAGGGTAAACCACTCATAATGTAATTCTAAGCAGGCTGCTTAGAATTAATATTGATACTGACAGGGGCGTAATCCAGGAATTGGTCAAGGAGGGGGCTGAGATCAAAATTGAAAATTACAACCCAAAAAATTACAAATAAAAACTCTTTTAATGCATACAGGTTTAAGGATCGCGCCACCCTATACATGTATAGGCACCACAATCTCAGACCACATTCAGGTGCGGTCCAGCCAGCGCTGACGGGGGTGGGGCGAACCTCAAAAGATAGTAGTGTCGAAGAACAAAATCGCCTTTTTTGACGTTTTTTGGGCTTTTTATCAGAATTTTCTATAGTGAAGACGAAATTCGCCGAAGGCGAAAAAGTTTTGCATTTTTTTTTACGTTTTTTGGGCAAAAATACGCTATTTTATCTGGATATTTAGGAAATTTTTCAATATTTTTTCGATTTTTTCTTATTTTTTTCGTGACGGTGGGGACCCCCCCTGGATCCGTGCCTGCCCACATTTGTTCGTACCAAATCGGTTCTATTCCCCCTACTGAGCGTTTGCACTTCATTATAAAATATCCTCAGCAGAATGTCAGAAAGTCTTACAGATTATGAAAATATTTCTAACTTTGATATTAGTGTACTGCTATTTGAAGATATGAACAAAATTCCGAAAAATTACAACTTTTCACAATCGAGGCACATACAAAAAAAATTAGAGTTTGGCAAGCAACCATGTATTTACCCGTAATTTCCCATCGATTCCTTTCCATCAAATATAAATATAGTTAAGAAAGATATTTTTTTATAACTTTGACAGATAAAGTGTACGTATTTCCGTTAGTATTAAAATAATAGCTAACTAATTGAAAGTTGATAATGAGTTTGACAGTAAGCACATTCTATAAACAATGTCACATGCCAATGACATGTGGATCAAGAACCCAGCCGTTGACGAGATGGACGAGGTGAAGGGAAAGTAGTGGAAGGTGTGGAAAAAGAGTTGTCCGAGCGAAGCGAGGCCGATTTTTTTTAACTTTTTCGGCACAAGGTAGGCCTATGCATGTATTTGTTCTAAAAAAAAAAAAAACATTTTTACAGCCCCAAAGGGGGGGGGAGCTACAGCCCCCTAGCCCCGCCCATAAATCCGCCTTTGCATGCTGCAAACCTGAAATTACAAAAATAATATGAGGAATAAAATATTGGCTAACACATTTCTTTTAATCGTTTTGTAGATGCTATTAAATTCCCTATATGATATTTACAATGTCATACAGTTTTTCCGCACTTCTGTTCAATCTTTATTGCCGTCTCACCTGTAATATCTATCGTTGTTAACATCGATATGGAGTATAAACTGAATAGACTTTTGAAGAATTGTTTCGAATCCTGTTTTCGTATCATCGTAAATTCACCCAGTGCTCAGCTAATTTTGGAATTCATAATAACGACGCCATATTGCCAAAATACCCAATTTTATCTGGAAATATACTTTTGTCAATATTATAACATTTACATTGTGGTAATTGGAGAACCTTTAGCACATTTATTTCAAAAGCAGTATAATTATTGCACATTTATTTAGTAATGTTAATTTATTCAGTAGATTAATCTCCTTACCGTTAAGTGCAGGAAGCAGAAATGCATATCCACCTTAATGCATGAATGGGATAGTGTGTGATGACCATTAAGACATTGTCTTCAAATTGTTTATGTAAAAATGAAGACTCTGTGGATGAGATTTTATATGAAAATACAGGACACTTTAACCTCATTAAAGGGCCCCAGGGTTTTGACGAATAGTGATTTTAGCCTCTTTTTTTATGACATTTTGTTTTATTGTTTTAATTATTTATATTTTATTTTTTATTATGACACTATAATA
>JAQFYR010000999.1:0-11002 GCA_034694985.1 Campodea silvestrii
GTAATTATTTACTTTATGGGTGTTGGTTCAGCAGTTCAATAATTAATCAGCGTATATCGCACTAATCAAGAGTCGATTCAGGAAACTTAGGACTACCCCATCCCCAACTTGGTGGAAAAAATATCAGCAAATCAGAAGAAATTGGAAAAGTACCACCACCTACTATATCGCTAGCACGGAAATATTTAAAAGTAATATTCTTGTACTTCGTTAATTTTTCTGAGACGGATCCTCGTCCTCTGATATAAATTATTATGGTTTGTTGCTCGGAAAGTTGAAAGTTGTGTGTCACAGATTGTGGATATATGGAATCATTTTAACATCTTTCAACCCCTTAATGAACTACTGGCTTTCTCTAAAGGTATGTTTTATTCGAACACACAACTATATATCATTCCTTTAGAACAATAATGGATTCAACCCATATTCGCAAAAATATAATATATCGCAAATTAAATACATATAATCTACTTTCACCCTAATCAAAAGACCCGTAATCAACATCCGCCATCATGTCTTTGAACATCTCCAAACTTTTAATCGAAAATTCGCCACTTCCTATTTTCCCATCAGCAATTGTTGGTTACGGTATCATCTTCCAGCTAGCATTTCGACCTGTTCCACACCCACCCCCATACAATATTGTTACGTCACAGTATAAATGAACCGGGTGTGTGGTGGGATGCCCTTAAAGAACATACATGCACCATATATGGGAGATGAACCATTATGCTACAGATCAATGACCTTCAAGTACATTTAACACTGCATTTATCATCTTAGGAGTTCCATCATTGCAGGCTCCTCACCACAAAAACAAGTATTACAAATTAATACATAAAGCTGGACTTCACGTTTCATTCCAACTATCTGCGGTTTTGTGTAAGATACACAATGTTAGTGTTGGGTGCTTTGAATTGAAGACTGACACCGAATTGCTTCGATAGTTCTTGAAGCAAATTTCTGAATAGTACAATAGTAGCTGAATATGTTTTGTAATATTATTTTTTTTTAGCAAGAATATATTTATAGTTTCCGATATTGGATAAAATTATGAAATGGAAAGACATAGTTGTAATTTTCGTAATGCAATTTTAAGAATAATTTATTTTGGGCAGCAGAAAGTCATCTTCCAGTAATAAAATATCAATCGAATTCAGCATCTACCTCCCAATTACGTGTTGAGTATGTATTTGAATCACCGAGCCACAATCGTAAAAGGTCTATAATTCGATTGATATTTTATTAATGGAAGATGACTTTCTGCTACACAATATTATTCTTAAAATTATTTATTTCAATTTGAAATAAAATACGAATTTATTTGGAATTTTCTAATATGTAATTGAATTAAACTAATTTCGGGTCATTTCGGATCAAGTTATACGCCAGGTTCGGACAGGTCAGGTTAGGTCATGTTCGTATAAAATTACAATTTTCTACCGTGATCTAATAACCTAACCTAATCTACAGTAAAAATTTCAGTGGGGGACATAAAACCGAAAAGACCCTTAATTTTAATTTCTTCACGAGGCTTAGTGGTTTACTTTCATTAACTTACCATTTTGAAAAGGGTTAAAAAACACAACAAAAAGAAACAAAATATAATTTCCAAAGCTTTCGATATAATATCAAAATTACATCTTGTTCATGTAAAAATTAAAAGTGTGCGGATGTGTACCTTGAAAGAAGAACATCCTATATATATAAACAAGACTGATACTCAAATACCACCATATTGGAAATGTATTTTAAAATGATTGAATGATCTTCCATTTTTTTTGGCTGGGTCGTAATCTTTTAACAACTTCTGTCAATATTGTAACTTTTTGCATGTCCAGGGAACAAGATGTATATATTTCTGTCTACTTAATAAGATCTAAATAATGTATTATTAAACAGACGAATTCAGTATATGGCGTCGCGACTTCTGAGTTTCATTATTGGAACTAACCATAAGTTCGTTTTAATAAGAACTTGATATGGCATCTACAATGCCTTTAAAATATAAATGATGAAACAACAGAATCTTAGACAATCGAGCTTCAAAATTCGCATATATATTTCAAATAAATAATTACATTGCAACATTAATTGTTGAAGCAGTAAAGTTTATGTTCAGTTTAAAGCCATTCTCAATATTAAATACTTTCTAATGTCACAAATATTTTAATCCATATTAATTCCCGTAACCGATCTTACAGATCTTCGTGTATGTTGTATTTGGCCATATCGTGTATAGGTTTCACTTATTTAAGACCAACACGCCATCTAGTTTGTGAAAATGAAAGTTGTAGTGTAGGTGATGTTAATATTTGCAAATGATTTAAATTCCTGTCAGGTAGGCAAATGTTTATTCTGTATCATTGTTGTACTTGGAAGGAGTAAAAAATGTTATGAAATAGAAGTCGGTATATATTGTTAGCTCACTAAACAATGTTTTATTTCAATGTTTGCTGAATGAACAGTTATGCTTACAATACAGAAGAAGAATAACTCAAAATAGATTGACGCATTTTTTTAAAGTTTTTGAAAAGGGGCACTTCAACGTAGATTGGAAATTTTCCAAATAATTAGAATTTTTTTTTTTTTTTATGAATTGTTTCACGCATTACGTGATTTTTTTAAATTCCATTCCTCCCATACGTTTTCAATATTTTTGTACACTTGTGAAAAAAATATCACTTAATTTTATTCTCATTGAACTTTACCTTTAACGACGTCTTGAACGCTTTTCACCCCCATAAACATGTCTTATTTTATTTTCTTAGAAGTTAGTAAGTTACAGACTTACAACGAAATTAATACTCTGGTAAAGAATATAAAGTAATATGTCGGTGAAATATGTAGTTTTTCATTAGAATTTCCTAAATACAGTGATCAGCAACAGCATGCCGCGTAGACGTTCTTCGAAAATGTTTCAAAAGGTGGAAAGTCTTCATTTTTAGTTGAAAGTCGAAGAGGAAATACGCGCGGTTCTGTTTTCTGTATAGAACGCTAGAACCCTCCCTCTCCCTATTATATTCTAGTAACTTTGGCTAGAACCTGAATGGCAAGGCGGATGTCGTACTATTTCATTTTCACATGATCAAAATACAGATTTTTGGGGGTTTCTAATGAAATGTTGCAAGCTACGTCAGATTTGTATTTATCATTAATTTTATTTCGTGATTACACAAAAGTCCCGAACAGAGAATTAATGCCTCCATCTCTCATATAAAAAATTCCAATTAGAAGTCTCTGTTAATTATTCCTTATAGTTTATGGAGGTTTAGGATATAGTTTCGGTATAGTTTAATTTAGTTTAAATCCGTATAATTGGGTTTTATCCCGTATGGTTTATGGAAGTCTCTGATTATTTGTAATTTTGAAGTTGGTGATGTAATTTCTACAAAATACAAATCATTTACTTAAAACATACGACTTTTGTAACATGAAATAAATAAAAATTCTGCGTGTACAGAAAATATTTCACTCAGAAAAATCCGTTGGAAAATGAGTTGTTCCAACATCAATATCAGCAAAAAGCAATATTTCACCTCTAGCACCCATAAATCTGTAAAAAAACGATTTTTTCCTGAATGACAATGAACTTTCCTTCCGTGTTGTCCGCCATATTGGAGGCGGGGTTGCAAATACCATCAAAACAAAAAAACAAAAGTGTTAAAACTACCACTAAGGTCTTAAAACATCACATAAAACATAAATTTACAGAATTTAGTTGATTTTATGTCCAGACATTGAACTCTCAAGAAAGGGAAGCACCATTATGTAATAGTTTGCTAATATTTGCGTGATCGTGTGACTCAAGGGCGTTCCTCCATCAAAGCTTTTCTGGAAGAGGGTAGTTTTAGGAAGTGCAGATTTATTACTGGTTATATCAACATTGGTATTGATTAATATATATTTCGTTTTTCGTGTTTAATTAACTCGGTACCATCAATATTGTAAGAGCGAAAAAAATTAACATCTTCATTTTCCTACATGTAGTTTGATATTCGAGTATATGTAAGTGGTCCAGGCAAGATTACACAGTAATATAATTAGTTTTCATTTTTGATTATACTAACATTATTACTGAATCATACAGATGTATTGAGAGTATGAGAGAAAAAGCGACTGATAGCTGATGGAATACTTGAACATCTTGCTACTGTGCCAGTTTATTAGAATAGCTTGAGCAACTATCGTTATTTCATTATTTGTGGCCATAAAGCGATTATTGATCACGTATAATGGGTAGTGGGGACTTTCGAGAAAAATAGAGTAGTACTAATTTTATAAACTTCACCATTACACAGCAGTAATGAGAATTTAATTAAATTTAAATTAACTACTTTAAAGTAAGGTAGGTACTCATCGTGTCACAGGATTTGTCCTGAACTTCCTTCAAAGGTTTCTTTTTCCATCATGTAAAAAATATTTATTTTCTTCATTTGTTTATGGTATAGAATTTGAAATCAAATCTATTATATTAAAAATGTAGAATCTATATTTAGTTATGAAGCAGACAGTTGGTGTACTACTTCATAATATTATACATACTTATTACTCAAACAAACTGATTTAAGATCTCCAGAGTAGTTTAGCAAAGATGGAAAAAAATCATTATGTAAATTGTTAAAGTTAGCCATACAGTTGTCATCATAAATACCTTTCATTGATTATTTGAGTAATTGACAAAGTGCACTGTCCGCAACTGCAATACGAACTTATTATGCACTTGAAATAAAAAGTAATTAAATCTTGCGCATTCCCCTTGTCAAAACGTCTACAATGACATTCACTTAGAGCTATGCAAATGAAAAATTACCTCAGAAGAAATGTCGAACTGAAATAATAACAATAATCTACAAACGAAAACAAAATATTACATTACACGTTCAGAGCATTGAACTGAAAGGTACAAATTGAATTTCAGTAGAGTTCAACAACATTATGTAGTAGAAAACATTAAGTTAATTAACCCCTCGCTTCGGAAAAAAACGCCACCCTCGTGAAAAAGTAAACAAAGGTATGAAAATTTGATTTAAGTTGAGTCATTAAAGAGCAGACAAAAACAATATTGGTAATAAGAACCTTTTGTTATCAGCAAGTACCGCGTGAGGTTGGGTTGGGGGGAAACAAAGGAAATGTAAAAATTGAGGTTAAAAATTGAGGAGATGGTCTCTGATTTTCAATAGGATGAGCAGAAGAATGCATTCTGAGTGATTTACATTATGTGATGTGTAGGTAGATTACATAATCACAAAGATTAAAAGAAAATTGAATTAATTAAAGATTAATTAAAATCGACAGTGCTAATACATGTTGTAATATTAATAAAGCAGGATGTACTTTATCTAGATCTCCCGTGGAGCTGGAAGTAGCGATGGTTATAATTGCTACCCAAAAGAGAGAAAAATTGCGGGTTCCATCCCATTGTGGTTTCAAAATTTTCTTTGTATGTGTTGTTGTATTAGTTACATGTTGTAAAATAGTATCAATATTAATTAATATTGTTCCTGTTTGTTTCAAGTTTGTTGATCTTCTTTGTGTCTGCTTTACAAAAATTTACCCCACGGATCAGCGTCTTCAGAATGCTCGATATAAAGTTGATATTATTGCAGATGGGTCATTATGTGATTTATTTCTATTTATGAAATTGATATGAGTACAGTGGCCAAAAGAATGCACCATGATGTAGTTATGACCTTTTATTAATTGGAAAACAATTTAGCCAATGTTATACATAGAATTTTTACCATTGTTTTACTTGTAATGAGTTTTCGCTGGAGGTCGTCATAATAAAAAGTACATGTAAAGCAAGAATGTTATGAATTCAAAACTTTTGTTTCAAATTTCATGATCTCCAGTAGTGATGACCACTGATTAACAAATCAACTATAAATTTCCTTACTTAAAAAAGAAAAAAAAATAGGAAAAAAAAAACATTTTTGCTATTTTCTGAAATCCTATTACACCAAATCAATTAACTATGAGACGAGTAAGGCTATACGCTTCAAATTTCCCCCTAAGTCATAAAATTGTAGGATTACACTATCAGACATCATTAATTTTGATAAAAAAATAATAAAAAAAATATATTGCTCCACATTTTTTTCACCTTCAGCTGCAAAACAAAACAAAATGAAACACACGTACACACAGCATTTCCTAAAATGTTGACTATAAATTCGTCCATGTAGTTTGTAATAACACTAAAACCATTTTTTTATATCGTCATGAAAATCCCTTAAAAATCCGTCCAACTCTCATCCGCACATAAAATCCTCCACCTCTTTTCACAACTTCATTATAAACAAATATTCCTTTCAAACTCTTTCATGACTATATTCTTCTTCTTCTTCCAAAAACCCGCAAAATCGTGACAGGTTTCAACCATTACTTTCATCTTCAGTAACTTGCCGTTTTTGTTCAAACACTTTCGCTTTCAAATATTTCTTTCTCTGCATCTTCATTTACCGGTTGGAGAATTCCGCGAATCCTGTGAGCTAGGCAACTCAAACAGCTCCGGCGTTGTAGAGAAGCGTACAATCTGCAAATGGCAAATTGTCCTGGTTTCCAAATCTTTCCTGTTTGTTTTTCATAACTAGATGTCCTAATTGCAGGATGTCTGCAAGTTTTTCACTTCAATTGTGTTCTTCGTGTAATTAGAGGGTTGGTTTAGTGCGTGCAAAGATTTTGATGATACATCACGGTGAGCAAATAGATTTCGTTATTTGGCATCTTCTGGAATTTGGGAAATGTAACGAAGCTTGTGTTTTAGTGCATGCACTGGAATATATTTATAATTAGTATTTTATAAATATAGGAGCTATAAAAAGATGCACACATTGCACAGATATGCAAATTTAAGGGAAGCCCTGGGTTGGAGTCTTCGAGATCGACTGAATGATATCAAATATACATTATATTATTTCCGGTTGCGGGTTTCGGAAACAGACTGCTAAAACAGATTTTCATATTTTGGTGATTGATAAGTTATCACACTAAAAGTGACCTACCAAAGAGGAAGTATGTTAAAAATCCATTAGCACCAAAAATCTGATAAAATATATATCAAAATTACCAAATAGAAATATTTACCTTGCAGATCACAAGAACAGAAGATCTTTTTGAATCTAGAAAGTTATAGGATATGTGGTTTGACCCACGGTTTTCCATTTCTACAATAAGATAGCGAATGAGAATGTCTGCTACAGAACGCTGATGGATTATCGTATTTAATGATTTTTAATCGTCGAAAAACATGGTTCACAGCCTTACGTTCAAATATACTAAAAATCTAATTATGAGAATGTTAAATAAATGCTTTATTCCATTTGTTACAGCCAGATAAACGCGATTCCAGGGTACCCCTCCACACACACATGGAGAATAAAGAAAAGAAACCGAGAAATAATGAGAAAATTTCTTAAAGACTAAGGAAAAATCCCGATGCAGTGGGTGATCTTCGACTGCACTATTGATTCCGCCTATTCCGAAACCGGCTGTTGGATCCGCTCCTACCGACGGGTGTTTCTATTCCCATTATAGCCAATCAACTATATCATAGTAGTTATACTGCTTCAGTGAAGCGACAGAAATAGTTCTATTTTTACCATTATTTTTAAATTCCGTTCAATGCACAGAAGAACGTTTCAAATTATATATATACACTTCAACTAATTTTATTACAACTATAATTATATTAAAAGTACACACAATTACAAGGAAACTACATATATCCCAAACAAAAGAATAGTAATTACTCTAAATAAAACTACATGTAATGTATTTAAACAATAAACTTGCACTACTTTCAAACATCACAACGCATAAAATTCTCACAACTCAAGAAACGCAATAACATTGTCATTTCTGAATGGACGATTAAGTAATAATAAATTACACTCCTCTCTGAGAAATCCCAGATACATCTTACAAATGATATACAACAACGGACCAACGGTGTACCCGTGTACGTAGAGTACGTCTACGCGAACGTTACGTATACGGTACTATATACGATCATCAGAGAAAAGAAAGTTTTATTCTCAACGAAACGAAAAGTGAGAGTTCTATTTTCATGTGAATTCGTCCACAGAAGTCGGCAGATGATTATGAATGTTTAATTACGGGAAGTTTGTTTACGTTTTTCGGATACAAATAAAATATTATATACGATTGTGATGATGATGCTCGGTACTTAACAAGAAGAGGAAGGAAATTTATTTATTTAAATATTGTTATTATGTGCATTAAAGTTCCGGTTCATATTGCGCAATAAACTCTTTATTTACGGTGAAATGGTGAAGTGAAGATCGAACTGATAACTTTGGAGTTGTTATGGATTTCTGAAAAGATTTCTTTCTTTTGAAGTCAAAAAGTACTTAAAAAGTCTATTGAAATTCAATAAATAAAGAACCATTACCATTATTGCGATTGCCTCAGTGTTTTATTAATTATTTAGTCCATTATTTTCGCATTACTTTGATAGATATTTCTGTATTGCAAAGAATTCCACCAATATATGATAACGAAACACGATTTCTTCACCTACCGGTATAACAGCAGTAGCAAGACGTAGCCAAAAAGCCTAAATTTTGGGAAATAAAATATAGTCTCATTTATTCCCATAAAAAGTATTAAAATAAATGCAATATAATTATCGAAACAAACCTGCACAAATAATTGGCAGAAACATGAGGCAAATATGTTTTTGGAAACTTAAACCCATATGCAGTAGTACTACAAAGAAAAAAATTCTCAACTACTGTACGAAGAATCGGAATCAAGATTGGTCCACACACAATGGACAGTTTGCGTAAGTTTTTGTATTAATTTAAATATATAATACATAATATTATCTTGATAAAATGTACTCCCGAGTACGTAACGTTGCTCAATGTTATTATAGGAAGCTCAGTCTTTCGTAAGACACCTATTCTCCTTTATTACTATACGCTAATCTTAAAAATAATAAGAGCAATTAACATTTAAACAATTTCAATGCCACAGCAGTCCAAGAAATAAAATAACTTTTGTTACTTCCTCTTCTTAAACCATATAACAATATTTCTAATTAACGAACCTGTCAGACCAAACTATTTTACTCAAAGAAAATAATAAAAGAAAAGGAAAACATAAACAAAAGCAGCCAACAAACAATTTACCACTCGTATTTTATTTTTAATCTTACGCACAGCAAGATATTAGTGCAAATTTTTTATACGCCCGGTACTAATCAACTACTTTTCGCGTTGAAAGTTCGCAATAACTTAATTAGTGCAACAGCAGGGAGAAATATTTAATGGCGGCCATTCTTATTTGGCGGAATCATTTAAGTTTTCGTGCGGACTTTTAGTTCATCTGGACCGCCAAAAGTGGAATGAACTTGTACTGATGAAGAGACCACCATGGTTCTATTGTTGATGGAGTAAAAGCTATCAAGTGTTTACATGAACTTGTTTAATATGATGTAATTGAAGTGCATTCAACAGATTATGTTCAAGATTATTAGATAACTTTTAGCACGGGTTTAATGTCTTTATTACCGTTAATAAAAGGTTATTTTTATCCTCACTCTGAGGAGGTGATTACATGATTGTGTAATAAAAGAGGGTTAATGTCTATTTAATTGGTGTATTCTTTAATTTCATAATTACATTAATTTAGTTTCAATAATAAATTCATGCGCAATAACATTGTCCCTTAAATTTGTGTTTGATATTATTAATTTATGCAAAGAAATAAAGAAACATGAAATTGTAATATATCACATTAGCTTCGGGGCGACCTGTACGTTGAGACTTTTAAATGAATACTAAATCCCAAATCTCAGATGAAAATATTTCCAGAAGTAATAATAATAATAATAATAATAACATACACTAAGGGCAACAAGCAAGGGGTTTTCATAATTAACGTACCCTTGTGTTAGATTGCAAAAGAACTGACGAATGTAGAAGAAGTCTTCATAGCATATTATAAACGTTAATACAATAATAAATTTTGGTATAAAAATTAAAATTAATGCAAATAAACTGTGTATATCAATTCTCGCCATGAAGTGCAATTTTGTTTCAAAATGTTGCAGTTGTATTACAAAATAAACGCTCTAAATTTCAGAACTTCCACTCTGAACGAATAGTTTTAGAATATCATAACTCAAAATCATCAATCATCGAGAAGGACTATATTGGTACACAATAACATATAGGATCTCAAGTACTTTCATATGAGACTTCTTGATTTTCAAAGAACAACCGATGAATGGTAAATCATTCAAGAAAATCTAAGAAAAAAATCATTCAAGTCGGAAAGGATAATTTAGAATGCCGCATTCTAGTACTTGATATTGTGACTTAGATAGTCACAGATGTGTTTTTAGTCTTACGTTCCATGGACAATTTGGAGATGTATTATAATTATTTATTTCTCTTCCAATTTCGTTTATTTATACTGATCTAATTGTATTCTCGTTTAGATGAACGAGTTTAATGTACAATATCGTACTCCATAATGGAGGCTTGATGCTCTGTAGCATGCAGAGCTGAATTAAAAAGTGAGCAAAGAAGCGCCTATTATTACCCAATTTCTGTGACGAAAAAAGTTTACGACATGCCCGTAAACTTTTCCAGGTCGAACGTTTAATTAAAAACCCAATCAACCAAATGTTAACATTGGGAACCACCAAAATGACCTGTTCCGCCTGATTATTCACAATCGCCCTATAACCCCCTTCCCCGTCCCACCACTCCCAATCCGGTCATTAAATCGGAATTCCACATTATTTCGTCCCAGCACTCCGTAATATCCGCATCTATCCAAAACCAAAATAAGGAAGTACTTATTGTCCATCCGACCTTCCTCCTGGCCTTTAAGATCATCTCTTTACAAACAGGTCCACTGAAGTATATATATCAAGATCACTGGCATGGAACTACTAATTTAGGAGAACATCTTGCTACTTGATGGAATGATGGAAAAAATTGTTTGTTTCATTTTTTGGAGTATG
>JAQFYR010001000.1:0-11000 GCA_034694985.1 Campodea silvestrii
AAAAAAGAAGTTTATCCAAATTCACAGTGTGAGTATATCCAAAATAAGGCTGAACTAATTTGATTGATTGCTGTAAGCTATATTTTAATCTTAAGATAGTTCTCTTTCCAGCGAGATATAATACTTTGGAGTGTCATTTTAAAAATAATTTAACTGGTGACTACCAACACCAATAAACTAAAGAATCACAATCCTTACTTACGGGAAGAATTGGCAAATTCTAAATCTGAAAATTACTTATAATTTTTAGATGATACCTCAAAGTGTTATGTCTCGTTAGAACTATAGAACTCGCTAAGGTTTGAGATGAAGCTTGCCTTAATTAAATTGGTCGATTATAATCGTCATGTGAATTTGAACCAATTATTTTTCAACAACCCCGTATATAGACAAAAAAAATTAATATACACTATTTTTTGTACTATTGTTTTTGACTTGTATACATATCATAACTGTATAGCCTACTGTACTTATATGCAGTACCGGTAAGTACAAAATATACATCTACTTCATTTGAATGTAATTATTTACCTAAAGTATAGCTGAAACCAGTAAGTTATTTTGTATGTACTGTACGAAAGTAAATTGAAGTGCAGTGGTCAACTGTAACTGAAAAGTATCTATGAGATAAACTCCAAAGTACTATTATAGGTAGTGAGAAACTTCTGTGGAATAATTAGGATTATCATGAAAATCCACGGCACTTTTCATGTTGTAAATTCTACTCTCAGAACACAACAGCTGTATATATATATTCCATGGTTAGAGCGTTTTTTTTTCTCTTTGCTACTGATGGGAATAATATGCAAATTGTGTCGTTAATTAGATTTACACACTTTTTTACGCAATAGTCCTCACTTTTGGCGCAGTATACAGGAAAGAGAAAGAAATATTTAAATAAAGGGAAAAGGAAATGAAACTTAGGAAAGTTATAGGAAGGAAAATACAATCTTTACATAGAAATTATTGAATTACGTTTAAGAATAGATATTAAAGAGTTTGTATTTAGTATTAAATGCTCACTGAATAATAAAGATGCTTACAAATAATTTAAAGGAATCTAAAATACTTGTCTATAAACTATGTTATGGACTTTTATGACATTTCTTTCTAATCACTTTGTACACAATTACTTATTGAAAATGTATGTAACGGACATAAAATAGAAAAACAGGTTTACTGATCACTAATAAACACTTCTAGTACGAACATCTGGACACGCTGGTGTAATTCATGGGTGTGGGTACACCATCAACGAAGCAAACATGAAGTAGTCACCTCAGCAGAGTTGGAAATTTTCCATATGATTATTGAATTTGCAGTCTCCCTGGTCCGTTACGGATCAATAATTAAAGGAACCAAGTAATTGCTACCTACCGGACCTGCAACCGCTTCGGAAGATAATATAGGACATGAGGAAAATGGAAGTTGGTTGTTTTGAAAGTTTGGACTGTGTCATTTGTCTATTTGAATTACTAATTTACCAGATTAATGGCTTTAGAATGATGTGCTGTGTAACTTAACGCAATTCTGGTAGTTAAATCTAAAAGAAGAATCGCGTCAAAACTCTCAGATTGTCATTTTGGTTAAAAAGATCTGCATTCGCTTCATTTTTTTTTTTTTTTTGTACCCTTGACTACTCGCGAAAAGTTACTCTACCCGGGGCATAAGGTTCTGAGAGTCTGGTTTTGCCTCCTCCGGTTAAGTGTAGATCGGGGTAAGTGGGCGTATCAGCCCATTTCACACTGACATAGCATTTAACATTGTAGTTGTTTCATTTTATTTCGAACGCAGTAAAAACATGCTTACTTATCACAATTCCTACTCTAACCGGATGACTGAAAATAAGGGCCTACAGCTATTAGTTTTTCTATATGTGAACTATATTTATTACAAAAACTCAACTTCGGCTTTCTAACATTCTTTTCAAATAACAATATGCGTAGGTTCTTTTTATCTTGTTGGATTTGAATTTATTTATAATTTTGGTAAATGCGAACTAGCCAACACTCATTTAAAGCGCAGATTCCAGATTCGTTAGAGCCCACCTGAAGATGTGCATGTACTGTGTACGAAACCGGTTGCTGTTCAATTAACTAACTTTCATGCAGAAAAGGCATAAAACTTTTATTTCATCTTTTAATATCTATATCACTCTGTACTTTAATACATTTGGGGAAAACACTCAATTATATTAATTAGAAACCCTTTTACAGAAAAATACATCAAAACTGTAATTCTAAACTTAATTTAATTAGTGTGTTTCAAATAATTTAATCCTATTTGTGGGGAAAGAAAATAACGCTTGAATGAAGTTAACTTTAAATGAATTGATGAAGACAAAAAGAAGTACCAAAAAGTGAAACTTTTATCCCATTTTCACATTATACGTCAAACCACTGAAGTTACTATCTTACAATAAATAGAAATGCGAAGTGTTTGAACAAAGTTTGGGACTGTAGAATAAGTTCCTTTGCAAATGCAAGCCTTTTGAACAATCGTACTCTTTAATTACTTCATTTTAAATAATTCAATTAAATATTTATAACTGTTGTTTTCTTTCAAAGTTCGTATTTAAAGACGGAGCAAAGTTTTGAAAAAGCAACAGAACTTTGTGTAGGTGTTGTATGTTCATAAGTAATTTCTAAGTGCCTTGCTTTATAATTCTACACCTCGGGCATATTTTTGTACCTGCAATCATGCAGAGGGGAGAATATACACGTACAGGTATTTTTTTAAAGTTTTTATATATATTAATTCGCTGAGTGAAAATTAACAAGTAAAGTGGATTTTATTCCCTCTGATAATATCTTCCATCATAATAACTTTTCGTAAAAAGTCGTAACATTTTGTTTACAGTGTTTTTAATATTCTTTTCTCTGCAGCCGTTGTCGATTTCTTGAGCAGCAAATCAAAGCAATATAACGTATAATAAAATGAAAAGAAAAAACTTTTTATGGTCAACTTCGGATAAGAAGAGAAATTTCTTTTGACGAAAAAAATATATTTCTTCTTCTAGATGAGTGAAGAGTAAGTTTAAATGCATCCTTCCTGTATAGTTGTGGAAGCTATCAGTTCTTTCGCAATGAAGATTTATGCATGTCCATGATATAGAATGGAAACTTCTTAGATATATATGCTTTAATATTAGATACAATAGAACGATATAACCATTTCATGAAGTACAGTTGGAACTTTTCTGCTATAGAATATAGAAAAAGCAGGAAAGGATTTTCCCATGTAGTCGAAGCTGTTGACCACACAGTATGGTATAGTATATTAACTTGAAGGGGAAGAAAATGGAATAAATGTTTGGAAAAGCTTAAGTTTCGACGAAATGAAAAGTTAAAAAAAACCTTTTTACAACGAGAATGTTTTTTCATCTTTTCTTAAAAGATTAAAGAAAAAATGTTGCGAAGTTCTTTTTGTTCTTGAAACTTTCTGTTCTACCTGTGTTTCATTCATAATACAATTTGTTCTCTTTTTAAAATGTTGAGAATAAGAAGAGCTCTAGTTAATAAAGTAGGTGACAACATCTAGAAGTTTCGTAAATGGTTGTCTTTATCATTATTCTAGTATCTATGGTGTAAAATACATTCTCCTGGGGTATATGGTAGCGCTTCCAGCACTCTTCAAGAATATCTCTTGACTCGTGAAGAAGGGCTAACTTGCATTGCAAATCTCAAAGAAAATGAAAAGTCGTTAAGAAACCTCTTTCCTCCTTTTTTCTTTCTTTTTCTTTTTTATTGCATTACATTCTCTCTTCTTCTCCTTCTTTTTCGTTGCAGAAATAGAACATCCTTTCGAACAGAATGAAAATAATATGACATTTGTCAGAAAAAAAACAATGCTATCAGTCAGAGAGAGTCAGAAGCGACTTGTTAGTTTCCTTAGGGCGGTCAAGTTGGTGGCGGTGTGACTGGTCTACTCGAATGCTTTTGAATGGATTGTAATATATACAAAAAATGTCCTTTCATCCTCTTCAGACTGACATTTCAGTAGCTTTTCTTACTCCCTCCCCCTTTCCCTCTTTCTCTTTTGTACTTGCTAAACTATGTATGCTCACGGGATTATAAGTTCTAGTGAAATATGGTTGTTAAAGCTTTTGTACTTTGGCTAATGCTCAGAAAAGAGCTTCATGGATCCACTTTTGGTCTGGGTTCGGTAACTTTTTTGTCCCTGTTTCCCCTCAAATTCTAAATTATTGCTCTCCATACAGTTTGACCTATATGAGATTTTTTGTATATATACACAATCTACGTGTATGATTTGGGTTCAAATGGTATGTTTCATATTCACTTTTAGTTGAACGGCCCTATGCTATTTTCTATATGAATGCTTGTACTATGCATGTGTACAGTATGTGTGGTTCAATTCTCTTTGCCGGTGGAATATTTTTAGTAACGGAATCATTATTACTGTACTGAAATATGATAATGTAATTCACTAATATATAGTGATCATTTGGGTCTGAATATTTTTCGCATACAGGGTTGTAGATTTGAATGCAATCTTTGGAGTAAGGTAAATATAGAATATGTATGTGTATAAATCCGCGCAACTGAATTTACATAATTATTATGTAATTATTGAAGATTTCTTTGGTGGAATAATATTGAAGTTATGGTTACATGAAACAGCTGTAGAGTTATCACATACCACTTTGTGTTATATACAGGTGTAAATGCAAAACTTACATATTATGCAAATTAAGAAATGCTATGTTGGAAATTGTAATTTGAAAAATTTACCATTACTAAGTCCTAATATATTTTAATCTACTACAGTTCAGTGAACTTGAATAAATCTTATACCTTCCTTTAATTAAAACTACCATCAGATACTAAAGGAACACCAGAGAATACCTTTTGGCAATGAATCATGATTATTCTGTTCTGTACAAAAAATCATGAAATGAATTTAAATGTTGCTCCAGAACTAATAATTTTATATTAAGGTGAATGAAAGTAATAATTAATTCTTTCTCGCTTACTTTTTTATTTTTCGTGTAAAAAATAATTAATGGCTTATTTAATTTGAATGGCTATTTTAAACTTGGAAAATGTTACCGCGTGATATGAAACTAAAAATTCTTTTTTATGTTTGAATTTTATAACAATCCATAAAATTACGCACTTAAAAATCGATTATAATAAATTATAGACCTACTTTTTATGTACTGTATATGAAAATCCATGTTCCCGAACGAAAGAAGAAAAAAATAACACAATGAATAATGAGGATATAGATTATGTCTTATGTTTTGTGACTGATTGGCTTACAATTTATTCTATGAGTTCTCTTTTGTTATGAAGTACTATTATTTGAAGTAGTACGTTAATTAGATGCTAATAAATTGCACTGCTATAACGTATAGGGTTTATGTCGGAGTGCAATAGAATCAGCCGTATACTAGATTGAATTAGCTTTCAGAAATTCATTGTCAGATTTCAAATCACATGTTTTGAACATATATATATAACGTCACTTGGTTTCACTACAAGGGATTGAAGAGAAAAATATTCCAAGTCGTGCTTCCGCATGAGAGATTTTTTTCAGTGATACACCACGCATACGTGATCTACAAAATATGCATTTGAACAAGACGAAAATTGAGAGGTATACAATTCCCTGTTGTGCAATATCTGACTTGCAAACGAATGGGAAATGAAAACCACATGGAATTAAATAGTACCAATATATAAACCGAAGCGTAGAATTCAGTTGGCAGTTTTCATTTGAGAAACCTATTGTATTTCTTTTTGTGTTGATGATATTCCTTTAGATAGTGTGTTATCTATAGTATCATCCCAAGTTTAATCTTTTTTCTTGCCTAGAGGGACATATAAGAAGAAAGAGGTAAAAAAAGAGCAAGATCGAAGCTGCCTGTAGCCTTTTTCTCTTAACTTGTTCCATCTTGAAAAGAAAGAGATGCAAGAAGGTCTGCTACTATCTAACCTTCGTGACCACAATGTCGAATTAATTGGAAATGGCAATCGGTGATTCAAAGGTTCTCCGGTTTATAGCTGTCATTATAAGCTCTCTTTTACTTTTCGTGGTACAGTAGTTGCTACTGTTGGAGGTAATGGAGCCTAGCTTGCTTTAGAGGTGGAATGGAGAAGAATGCACTTCATTTGAGTGCTTCCAAGCCATTTTTACGGATGAAAAGAAATGAAAGAAAAGAAAAATCTTTTATTGCTTTTTCATAAAATCCTTTCAACCTTATCGTGTTATATTTAATTGATGCGAACTCAGTCATAAATTCATTTCTCCATGAAATGTGACAATGTTTTCAACACTCTCTGTCGTCGCTTGTACTACTGGTGCTGTTGTGTCCTAACTCTTCGTAGTATCTTTGTTTCACCTCTGGAGATTAATTATATGTATGTTGCTAGCCTTAAGGTTTCTTTGGAGTTAATTGCATACTCAACTAGTCAAAACTTGCATTATGAACGTGGCCAAGTTTTATGATTATAACTTTCTAGAAAGCTGTCTATTCCAGAAGCTTGTTAAAACGTGATTATGGTGGTATGCTGACCGTTGTCATGTACTTTTATTGTTAATGAATTTGGAGAAATGTTTTTAGATGGGTTTGCACTAACATTTAATTTTATAAAACGCTTTATCGCTCGTGGCATCGTGGGCATACATGTAGTAGCTCATTTTACAAAGCGAGTGTTACGTTGATGATCTGAAATAGTTTAAATATGTATTAATAAGATATACATAACACATAAGTATAATTCATCATTGTATGTACCATCTATTGAGAAATAGACAACGGTAATAATACAAAAATAGGAATACCAGAATCTTATTTTATATCTAAAAAAAAATTACTCAATTTCTTTAAGAAAAGGCTCTCATTTATGCATTTTCTTCACTTTCAGCTGACTCAGAAATTACATATATATATAAAACTCTTGCTAATCACAAGGAACCACTTACATAATATAGCTATCCTTATTTTTCTAGAATGCTTTTACTGCAGCGACCACAAATACTAATTCTAACGTTCCAGCACCACATTGGAACGAACAGTTGCTTTCCGAATTTCCTTTTCTTCCCACCTCCACTAATTCGAATTTAGCCACGTAGAAAATAACAGCATTGATTTAAAATAATTCGAAATAAGCACTTTCTCTGGATTTGTAATGTTCAAGTACCGTGTAATGGTTGAACTAATTTCTCGAATAATTTAAGTAGTGAATTCAAAGAGAAAACAATGTTGTCTATTTTCCACACCAATCCAAGAAGTACAAAGCTACAACAGTGTAGCAAGGAATAGTTTGGGAAAGACTCTGAATTTGTGTTGAGTTTTCTTCCCATCTTGTAGTAGTTGCTGGTACACATGGTCGAATATCTCCTTGACAAACCACAAAGGTTTATAGTATATAAGGAGTAGTATAGTGTTGCAAAACCCAAGAGGAAAATGCATCCTATTGACTGTCTTGGAAAACGATGAGAATCGTTGTTCCAAACGGTCTTTCCTTTTGTGCTTCAAACATGGAAACTTTTCTTTTATTCTCCTCTCTTGGGCCAAAGAAAACTTTTTTTCTTCTGGTGCTACTTATTATTTTTAGTACATACCATTTAATATACCCTGAGGTATGAAATATGGTGAAAAAAGTTGAACGAATCAAGTTCGTAAACAAACGTGACAATTGGGCTAAATTGAAGTGACACGTACGAAACGCTACTTTAGATTGGTGACTTTCATTTTGTACGAAATAGGAAGTTATAGAAGACTTCTTTCGAAATAAGAAACAATGTTCATTAAAAACAATAGCTCTATGTCGCTCTTGTATCATTATTGTTTTACAGTGACCAATAATAAATAAACGCAGTATTTAGAGTTTTTCATCTCATTAAAAGATTAAATAATTATTATGTACTTGAATGTCTTAGAAGCACCGATTTTTTTTTATCTGAAGATACGTGTTTTGATGTTTACTGTTGAAAATCATTTAATCTTCTTTCTTAAATGCAGTGTTCTTACGAAAACAACAAGTAGTTAAGAATAACTCATGAATATTTTAATTCTCTCACAGACTCTTAAAGTATCTGCAGTGCAGCATTGATTAGCAAATCCACTATGTATGGTTAAAGTTGCAATCATGACTACATCAATCCCACAGGTTAATATTATAATTTGTGTTAAGACTGTGAAGAGTAATACAGAAAAATTATTAAAACAGGATTCCGTTGTCAATAATAATGTATGTCATTTCCATTTCTTTGTAATATTCATTGCAGTACTTATCTTGTTAAATTATTTGCATTCTAATCTCCTAAGGGTTACTTTTTGTTTTTATTTATTATTATTCCAATTAAAGAGTTCTGTTTTAAAACATTCTATCTGTGACTTCTTTTTAAGTTAAAGATGTAAGTATATACAATCAATTGCTACAAACTTAGCGACACAAAAGTATTTGTTTTCAATAGAAGTAATTTGGCCTATCACATTAACTTCTCTCTTTCTTGATTTCTTCGAGTCAATATCAATTTCTTCGCTTTTACTCCCTTTTTTCACATAACATCATTGAAACCTTTTTACGAAGAAGAGACAGAGAAGAAGAAAATAAAAGGAACAGAGAGAACTAGCAAGAAAAAAACAACAAAGTATATTGATGAAAGGTTTTCTTAGTTTATTGTACTGTGAGAAGAGATGCCTCGAAGAACTAAATGAAAATGTCAACTTTCTTCCTTTGGACATGTACAAACTCTATATTTCAGGCGTACTGTAAATATTTGTTTAACATTGCATCCACAAATGTGCTTTTCAGCTCTGCTTAGAGATGAAGTTAGAGTTCTTGGAGTTGACTGGTGATATAAACATTTAATTAGTAGTACGTTAATACACGTTCGTAAAAACGTAAATGTAATTAGTACTCTTTCCTTTTTTTAACTTTGAAACATTAAAAGGGTATTTGGACTTTTCGTTTCTCCTTTGATTTCCGTCTTTCCTTTTTTCTGTCGTTAGAAATCTTTTGAACTTGTGAAATGCAATGGAATGACTTCAGAAAGTCATTCAAAATGTTATACAGGCACATGATGTGCAAGTCAAACCAATTTAATGTATATATTTTAATGAAAATATCCAATTTATTTGTTAAGGAATGTTGAAAAATGTAAGTATCAAGAGAAAAAAAATCTTCGGAGAAAAAAATATTACCAAACTATCTGACGTCATTTGCCAACTGCCGGAAACATTACTTTATCTGCATCTACTAACGAATAAAATACCTTATTCCAAACAAGTTGCGAATCAACGAGAACATTTTAAATGTTCATTTCATCTCTCTGTATAAATTGGCCATTAAAGTGAAAAGAACTTTCCTTCTCAAATCTGTTTTGTAAACCACTTCATATACGTCTATCCCACATACTATTTCGGTTGTACATTATGTTACTGTAGGATCTCTTTTTTGAGTTGGAAAATGTATAGAAAAATATTTAATGAAGCTCTCTATGTGAGAGCTGTGGTATCACGAAGAAGCAGGTGATGAAAAGAGACTTATCCCCTCAAATCCCACCATTGAAAAGCATGACCTTTACATTAGCGAACGTCGTGGCTATCCTAATGACCACCAACTCTTCCTCTTAGATATAGAAGTAAGAGGAGGATTGGCAGTTTGACTAATCTGAAGATTCATTCTTGAAAGGATTCAAAATGCACCACTCTACTGCTTTATTCCGTCTACATTTACAGTACTATGAACCACATCAGGGAGAAAAATCGTACATTATGTGCAATTTTTAGAAATGTTTTGGTTCGGGTATTTGTGTAAGAGTTTTTTGAGTTTGAGAAGAAGTCGAATTCTAGTGTATGTTGGAATTTACATTCAGCTTTTTGCTTGGTTCTATTTCAAGTTTTTTGTATGCATTTTCCTCTGTCTGATTTATTTATGTTTATTTCTTAAATGTTGGTTTATATATGTCTTTGTTTATTTCTTCTTTCATCCTTTTAAAGGTTTCTCGGTGAAAAATACACGGTTCCATCGACCGGCATAAAAATAGAAAAATCCTTTTCTGTCCAGATGAATAAGTGTTCTGTAAAAATATAACATATGTAGTCCATTGTTCTAAAACAAAAGCGGTTATGTTCCATTCTATGTGTCATATTATAAAACAGAACATCGGTTGAACATATACTCTGTCATCATGAGTGCTAGTAAGTGGGTGATAAATCATTATCTACACTGTAGCTATATTGCACATGAAAAACGGATCAGAGAGTGTCATTGCTGGCAGTTGGCACATGGAAGAACATATACACACTTGATTGCTGCCAATACAATGAAAAATGATGGCTTTTAAAACTTTTTTTATTGCTGATTCACAATCAAACTTTTTTCCCTTGTGAGGTTGCTGCTGTTACAACTCCATTTGTAATTACTTCCAGTAATGTTATATTGGCAGAGATAATGTTTTTTCCCTAACGGCAGGTATTGATTATTTTGAAGATACTCTAATACATGAACAGTTGTAATTTAAAGCCGTAAAAAAACTTGACATGACAAGAACCGTGGAAGTTGGGCAAAAAGTTCAAATGAAAGTTTAGGAGAGAAAGCTAATTTTCGTTTCACGAATGTGTCAGCACGAATATCTCTACACACAAAGCTCTTTGCGTTTTTAAACAATTGCTTTTTCATCTGTACATTCATTTAAATATTTTTTTCCCGTCTTCAGAAATTTAATGCCAGTAACATCATAACATTTGAATATGACAGTTGCGAACAATGTATCGAATTGTTTGATATGCTACGTGTTAATCCGTCAAGTAAATAGTACAACTGGTATTCAAATACATGTGATTTTGTTAAATAAAATTGAAAAAAATCAACTATATACACAGTACATTGGTGTCTGTATGTACATTCGACATCTCGTTGTATATTTTTCTCTCATGGATCCGTAGGAGAGATATGAAGGTGTAGATAAATGTAAAAAAAAAGAAAAAAGGAATTATGTTAAAAGTGTTCTCTACATACCATTTT